>CAUYQU010103949.1:0-19740 GCA_963574635.1 Cheracebus regulus
CTGTTTCTTAGTTTTCCTTTGGCGGATGCTCGTTCCCCACAGAGCCGGACCTTCCCGGGTTTGCTGTGCTTGCTGTGAGACTCTCAGTCTGCAGCGCTTCCAATTGCTGTTTTCCTTGTGGGGATGGGACCAGCCGAGCCCTTCTGTCCCGTACACTCCGCACCGGGAAGCGCCGCGCTGGGGCACCGGCAAAACAGCCGCGCCGGCCAAACGAGTCGCGCTGGCAACCCGTGTGGCTCCTCTGCCGGGAATCTCCCAGTCTGTGGGCAACAAAAATTCGTCGGAAAGTGCGGCGTCCACTCGTTCTCTGCGCTTTCACTGGGAGCTACATTCCTGGGCTGTTGCTAATCGGCCATCTTGGATCTCTCTCTCTATACAGTAGCTTTTTAATGTTCCAAAATTTTATTTTATTTCCACTCATATCTGTGTAGCTTTTCCTTTGTGATGACTTTCATTCCTTTGGTGCTTAAGAATTGTTTCCCCACACTGGGATCTTACACATTATTTTTTAGGTTGTTTTAAATTTTTTCTAGCCTTTTTAAAATGGTCCTGCACAAAACGGTTTAATTTATTGTTTATTTTTGTCTCTGGTGTGGCATATATTAATTAGGCTAGCCTAGATTAGGCAGCAGTTACAAATAAACTCCAAAATGGCTTAGCACAACAAAAGCTTCTTTCTCATTCAGGCCTAGTCTATGTAAGCTGGAGAGGGGATCACCATCTAGTGAATGGGAGATCCACACGCCCGTCCTCCATATGATGCTAGCGCCCTCTCATCCTGTGGTTTCTAAGTTCTTAGCAGGAAAAAAGAAGGGTGGAGGAAGCACACAAGCTTTCCGCTGCTTTGGCTTTCTAGAAGTGACAAATACCACTTGTACTCACAGTTCATTGGACAGTACTAGTTACCTGGGCCCAACATAGTCACCAGGAGGCTGGGAAATTTAGGGGAGCATGCGGAATGTTGATTAATGAGCACCCACTGTCTCTGTGGAAGCAGATGAGGGAATAATCTATTTGTTTCCTAAACTATCCGAGGATCCTTTTTTTTTTTAAGTTAGAGATTGTTAAAAGTTACAGTGAAGTTTAAGGAATAAAATAACATTCATATCCCCCCAAGTCCTAACTTAACAACTGTTAAGATTTTGTCATATTTGTCACCATTTATTTTTTATCACAGCTTTGAGATGTCATTTATATACCACAAAATTTGCCCTTTTATAGTGAACAATTCAGTGGTTTTTAGTATATTCACATAGTTGTCCAACTGTTACCAGTATTTAATATTAAGACATTTTTCATCACTTCCACAAGAAATATCATGTCTATTAGCAGTCATTTTCCACTCCCCAACAACCCCCAGGCCCCGGCTACAGTTAATCAAATACCTTCTGTCTCTGTGAGTTTACTTATTCTGGACATTTCAAATAAATGGAATCATACAATATGTGGCCTGGCTTCTTTCATCTAGCATAATTTTTTTTTTTTTTGAGATGGAGTCTCACTCTGTCACCAGGCTGGAGTGCAGTGGCATGACCTTGGCTCACTACAACCCTTGCCTCCTGGGTTCAAGTGATTCTCCTGCCTCAGCCTCCTGAGTAGCTGAGACTACAGGCGTGTGCCACCACACCCAGCTTTTTAAATATTTTTAGTAGAGACAAGGTTTCACCATGTTGGCCAAGATGGTCTCCATCTCATGACCTTGTGAAGTGCCTGCCTCGGCCTCTCAAAGTGCTGGGATTACAAGCATGAGCCACCACGCCCAACCCACCTAGCATAATATTTTTAAGGTTCATACATGTTGTTACATGTATTACTTCACTACTTTTTATTACTTAATAATATTCCATTGTATGGATATACCACATTTTGTGTGTCCATCTGTTGGTGGATATTTAGATTGTTTACACTTTTTTACTATCGTGGATAGTGCTGCTATGAATGTTTGTATGCAAGTTTTTATGTCAAATGTTGTTTTCAATTTTCTCAGGTATATACTAAGCAGTAGAATTGCTGGGTCATACAGTAACTCTATGCTTAATTTTCTGAGAAACTGCCAGGTTGCTTTCTACGTAATGCATTCTGCTATTGTTCTATAGGTAACTATTAGGTCTAGTTGGTTTGCAGTGTTGTTCAAGTCTTCTAGTTCTTTATGATCTTCTGCCTAGTTACTCTATCCATTATTAAAAAGAGTATTAAACAAATGTTGCATTTTCTATTTCTTCCTTTAATTCTGTCAGTTTTTGCTTCATGGATTTTGGAGTTCTGTTGTTAAGTGCATATATATTTACAATTGTTATATCTTCTAATAAATTTCCCCTTTTTCATTATAAAATGTCCCTTTCTCTCTAATACCATTTTTTGTCTTCAGACTTATTTTGTCTAATACTAGCATAGCCACTTTTGCTCTTTTGGTTACTGTTTGCATGGTATGCCTTCTTTCAGTCTTTTACTTCAAACCTATTCGTGTCTTTGAATCTAGAGTATGTTTCTTGTAGACAACATATGGTTAGATCATGCTTTCTAAAAAATTAAATCTGCCAATCCCATCAGAGATATTTACTATGATGAAACATCCATTTCCATGTGTGCATCTGCATACTTTTCTACTATATTATATATATAGATACATCTCTCTCTCTTTTTTTTTTTTTACAAACTGTGATCAAATTTTATAAACTGTTTTGAAATGTTTTTTTTCCATATCACAATAAAACATGATGTTTCCAAGTGGTAAATATTCATATATGGCGTCATTTTAAATTACTCTTTGTTGTCTTGACTAGATGTATGACAATTTATTTTTCTAGTGTATTATTTAGGTGATTTCCAATTTTTTGTCATTATAAATAACACCAGGGAAACAGCATCCTCATAGCTAATTTTATGCATGTATTTGGATATTATTTACTGTAAATGTCAAGAGGTGGTATTGATATAAATTCCCTAACCACCCACTCTAGCCTCAGCATGCCAGAGTGCCAGTTTTCCCACACTTCAGTCTTTTTTTATCAGATAATTGAAAAATAACACAGATATAAAAGGCAGCCTGGACTTAGAGTGAACATTTGCCTTGATGGTTCATTCCCGGTAGCTCAATAACATAGTCTCCTGCTTTCTTAGTCAACTTGATGAAGTTTTAATTTAATGGCATCCTATTATGGACTAAAATCATAAACAGACGACCTTATGTTAATAACTGTCCCAGGAAACACCAGGCCTGGGCTAATTATTATAGGCCTAAAGGCAGACAAGCTTTTGCTTTGCTTCTTTGATTTTTTGAGGATTCTAGTTCCCTAACGAGTGCTGAAGTTTTCAGCACTGTTTTCTTGGTGTGTCCTGATACAGAACATATTGGGAAGATGGCTTGGCCACAGGCTGCTCTTAAAACTACAAAATTTGTGCCTAGAGCAGTTGCATTTGTCTAATTAGGTCAAAAAAGGGCTTCCCCATTCTAGATTATAAAAGCAAAGTCCACGTTTCTTGTAATTGTTATATAGGTTCATTTATTACATTTAAATCTTTGCTTGTGTGGAATTTCTTTCAATAAAACTTGTGAGAAAGGGATTTGAATTTTTTTTCCCAGTGGGCTACCCTATACTACAACACAATTCTGAATAACCTACCATGACTCCTTTTTATTTTCTAGAGATAGGATCTCACTCTGTCACCCAGGCTGGATGGAATGTAGTGGTGCAATCATAGCTCACTACACCCTCAAGCTCCTGGGATCAAGTAATTCTCCCACCTCAGCCTCCCAAGTATTAAGAGCTAGGACTGCAGGCATGTGCCACCATGCCTAGCTAATTTTTCAAATTTTTGTAGAGATGGGTTTCAAACTCCTGACCTCAAGCAATTTTCCCACCTTTGCCTCAAAGTGTTGGGATTACAAGCATGAGCTACCACATCCGGTCTTATCTATTGATTTGAAATGCCACTTTATGTATTTGGATCATTTCTGGATGCTGTATGCTGTCTTATTCAAATAGTTTAATTATTATAGTTTTATATTTTATTGGCTTGTTTAGCTATTTCTTTCTCGTTACTCTCCTTTTCCAGAATTGTCCTTACCAGTCATCTATGTTTATTTTTCCTTATAAACTTTGTAAGCAACTGACCTAGTTTAAAAAGCACTTGGTTGGTATTTTTATTAAGAATGTATTATATTTAAAGATTAATTTTGGGAAAATTAACCTCTACATTTTGGCACCGTCCTGTTCGAACACAATTGTATGTTTTCATTTATTCACATTTTAGAGATGATTGTTTAAATGATTTTGTCATTTCATGTGGTATTATGTAATAAGAAATACATATTTGGTTTTCATCCCTGGTTCCTGGCACAGACCTCCTAAAACTCTTGTAATTTCCTAAGTGTCTGGGGTGCTGGGTGTCTTTTACTCTAATATTTGGTCTTTGACCCCAGTTCTGGTTCCTGACAAAGAGCTCCTAAATTCCTTGGAATTTCCTGAGTGATGGGCATATCTTTAGTTCTAATCGGGTGACTCGATGGGCTCCTGGTTAGCTTCAGGATAGGGGCTGGTCGCTGGAAAGACTAAGCCCTGATTCAGAGCTTGGAACATTCAAACTTTTAGCCCCACTGTACATCTTTCAGGAAGGGGAGAGGGGCTGGAGAGTGAGTTAATAATTGGTCATGCCTATGTGATGAAGTCTCCATAAAAATCCACCAAAGGCAGCTTCAGAGATCTTCTGGGTTGGGGAACACATCCATGTGCTGGGGGAATAGCACATCCCAACTCCACAGAGGGAGAAACTCCTTCACTCCTTGGGGCCCTTCCAGAATTCACCCTATGTCCTCTTCATCTGGCTGATTGTTTCTCTCCTTTACAATATTATTTAATAAACAGGTAAATGTAAGTAAATGTTTCCCTGAGTTTTGTGAACGAGTAGAGCAAATTATTAAACCTGAGGAGGGGCTTGTGGCAACCCCCAATGTGTAGCCAGGGCAGACAGAAGTGTGGGTAACCTGGAAATCCATTGGCATATGAATGAGTAGTCAGTCTTGTGGGACTGAGCCCTCTGATTTGTGGGATCTAAAGCTAATTCCAAGTAGTGTCCGAATTGAATTGAAATGTAGGACACTCAGTTAGTGTCCAGAGAATTAGAGAATTAGTTGCTGTGGGGAAACCTCCTACATATTTGATGTCAGAAGTGTTCTGTGAGAATAGAGGATCGAGGAAAACGAAGTCTGCTTTATTTTATTTCATATTTCTTTTTTATAATCCCAGTCTTTTCTTTGGCATTAATTAGAATAACTTGTCACTTTAACCTGAGGAGAGAGCTAGGAATCCTCATCTATTTGTTCATTAATTTATTCATTCATCCATTATTCATTCATTGTGCAGGCACAATGCGAGGTGTGGCAAACACAGTGGTGAGCAAATTTGACAATGGCCCCTGCTCCCACAGAGTGTGCAAGGTACCGGGTATATAAACAAATATTGACAAATTTTATTCCTAATATAAACAAATTTTATTCCCAACCTGGTAGTTATCTCTGTATCTTCTGGAATGTTTAACATGATCTTTCCTTAGACTTTTTCTTCTTGCTATGGGTTCCCTGAAAACCATTCTCCGAGACAAGGATTTGAGCGCAGTAGTTTCTTTGGCAAGGAGTGGGAAGACGAGGGAATGGAACAATGGGAGGGAAGAAAACCAGTAACAGCACGTTAATGAGCAGATTTCTGCAGTGAACAACTGGGGCGAAGTCCTGCTGGACACTTTCTGAGAAAGTTCACAGAACGTACTCTGCACATCAGCCTACCAAGGGGCAAGGAAATTGTTCCTGCCCGTCAGTGGTGGAGGGGCACTCCTGGGAGCATTAACTCCCTGGCACTTCTGGTCTACCTTTCCCGTGGCCAACAGTGCTGCAGCAGCCAGAGATCCTCCTCAGTTGCTATCTGAAGTAGAAAGCCAAAGATGGCAAGGGGCCTGCCCTGGAAGATGTCAGTGGTGTCAGAACTGGGCTCAGGATACATGGGTAGGGCACTGAGGTATCTACTCCAGAGGAAAGGGAGTTATCTTTGGAAAGCACATTTACATAAAGTGGGAAGGGGCAGTAATAGGAGAGGAAATCAGACTGTGGAAAGTTAGTGTAGCTCAGAAAGCAATCACTATCAATTGGTCAATAGTATTGACCGATCACAATCAACATTCCATTCTGAGTTGTTAGTAAATCACATAGCAACATTGATGATGCCTTTCTGAGTTTTGTATGTTGGTCAGGTTTTCTCTATGATACTTTGAAACACGATTTTTAAAAAATTTTTTTAAAAAAGATTGTTCAAAATAAGGTTGTAGTTTTTTTGTCCACTTCGACATTTTTAATGGGAAAAGTGAACAATGATAGATATTTCAGTGAAAGCTACGTTTGACAATAAGATAATAAGATAGCATGAGGGGAAGATAGCTTAGAAAAAGGAGCACTAGCTTTGGGGTGGATCCTGAGTTCGAACCCTAACTAGCAGTGTGAACTGAGGCAAGTTGCTGATTCCAGCCAGGGTGTTTTTATCTGGAAAATGTAACAATGCTGTCTTTAACAGGTTGCCTTAGTTAGTTCTTGTTTCCCCAGAAGCAGACCCTGAGAAGAGAGGCTGTCCACGCCCAGGAGTTTGAAAACTTTAAAGGATTGCCTTTAAAGAAATGCCCATCAGCCCAGGACTATCCCTCACTCAAGTTCCCTCTACTAAAATCACTATTTTCAGTTTTATGATTTTTCTTGTTAATAACAAGCTATTGTTAGAATGGCATATTTATTGTTTCAATGGGTTGCTACTTTTCTTACAAAAAGAATGTGTATTAAAGGAGGTGAGTAATTTTTCCATATTAATTATATACAAACAAAATATTCTTGGTCAGGAGTGGGGCTCAGACCTGTAACCCCAGCACTTTGGAAGGCCGAGGCTGACAGATCTCTTGAGTTCAGGAGTTCAAGACCAGCTTGCCCAATATGGCAAAACCCTGTCTCTACTTAAAATACAAAAATTAGCCAGGTGTGGTGGTGCATGCCTGTAATCCCAGCTGTTCGGGAGACTGAGGCAGGAGAATCACTTGAACCCAGGAGGCGAAGGTTGCAGTGAGCTGAGATTGTGCCACTGCACTCCAGCCTGGGTAGCCGAGCAAGACTGTCTCAAGAAAAACCTCTGAGAGACAGAATTCATTCTGGCAGAGTGAGGAATGATGGGAAGGCAGAAATGGTGGAGAAACTTACAGCCCCATGTGGAGCAGACTCTCACGTAGAATCCAAGCCTTGTCTCTTCCCCTCTCCTTCACCTTCCTTTTCTTTCTTTTGTTGGTAATGATTTCTTCTAAATAAAAAAAAAATTAAATTCCCTATCTGATGTCTCAGGTGGTTTTTTTGTGACTGGGGAATAGAGTGAACAAACACTATTTTTTGGAAGCCATTACAAACTTACGCTACAGGACTTTAGCCAGGCCACAAACATAATTTCTTTGGGCTTTGGGAGACTTTTCTGTCTAACCTCCTACCAGGTAGGGAGTCCCATCTTAGTTCGGAAGTTGTAGGTGTGCACACCGTTGACAGTTTCATGGCTTTGAAATTGTAGACTCATCCGGAAGCTGGAGAGGTAATGTGACTGAGGCCACACCATTATTCCTGGAGCATCTGGGGCCGGGCCATTTGCTGCATCCCAGCCCAGGGCATAGGTCTCAACTGTGAAATTGTTAGGACATTTTGGGTGATAAAATGGGGCCCTTTGAGTCTTGGTTCGGGTTGAAGCCCAAAGGCTGAGAGTTAACAGAGCCAACTGGCCCCAATGTTCTATACCGAGGTGCTGGATGTTCTGAGCTTGAACTTGCAAATGGGTGGGGGTGAGGGGCAGGGCATTTGAAGGTTGAAGGAGGGCAGAAGCCAAATTCTCCTGCAGTTTTCTGATTACTGTTGCATTTCCCACTGGGGATGGGGAGAGAGAGCTCTGCCCCTAACTTTGGCCAAAGGAGAGGGGCCATACAAGCCACTGGGAGAGCCTCCTCTGTGATCCTCAAATGTAGGGGACGAAGTCGACTGGGGTGTGACACCTGCCAAATGAGGTGAGGCTGAGGCTACTAGCCTGAGGAGAGAGTGAGACTAGAAGCAAGATAGCAAGAGAAACCAGCTGCCCTTGGAGCTAACTGCCCTCCACCACCAGCAGCAGCAAGAGTGTGTGTGTTTCAGGAACCAGAAAAAGTACATAGAGGAGTCAGTGGACAGTGTATTGGTTTCCTAAGGCTGCTATAAAAAAAAATCAGCACGAAATTTGTCGCTTAAAACCACAGGCATTTATTCCCTCATAGTTCTGAGGCCAGAAGGCTGAGACGCTGCCTCCAGAGGCTCTGGGGAGTCTATCCCTTGCCTCTTCGGGTTTCTGGTGCTGCTGGCTGCTGGCGTTCCAGGGGTGTGGCCACATCACTCCTGTCTCTGCCTCCATAGTGACATTGCCTCCTCGTCTTCTGTCTGTGTCAACTCTCTCTCTGCTTCCCTCTCATAAGGGCACCTGTGATTGCATTTGAAGTCTGCCTGGATAATCCAGGATAATCTCCCCATCTCAAGATCTTTAATCCCTTCTGCAGAGTCCCTTTCTGACATGGAACATTCACAGTTTCAGAAATTAGGACGTGGATGTCTTTTGAGGTCATTATTCAGCCTGCTGCAGGTAGACTCCCATCAAGTCGCGTCTGCTCACGGACCAGTGGGTGACCTCAGGGCTCAGGAGACCTCACTCATGAAGCAGATACTTTGACTGCCCAGTGATTTTCACCGCAGCTGCAGAGGACATTTCTGTGCAAGCCCAGACTCCAGCTAACTGAGCCTAACACTAAAGGAAGGCACGGTTCTGCCTCAGAGACATCCCCAGAGCCTCTGAGAAGCAGCCTAGAAAGGATGAGGTGGTAGTTAACACACCCTGGGAGCAATCTTCAAATAACAGAGAAAGGAGCTGGTGGGTAAGTGACCCAGCCGCCTGTCCTTCAGGCAGACAATTGTGGGAGGTATTCTGTAAACCTTCCAGGTCCTAGTAGTCCCTCACTGCCTACAGCAGTAATTTCAATAACGCATGCTTTTTATGGCTCTCCCTCAATTCTGAGTCCTGGGATCACTTCCCAAATGAGCTATCTATACTCAAATTCTTGTTTCAGGCTGTGCTTTTGGTAGATCCCAAACAAGGACATAAGTTTTCCAGCAGGGAATCCCCAAGAAAGTGGCAAAAGTGCTTCATGGGAGTCAACACGATGAACTTCCACGCTCAGCAGACACCTTTGTTGGATAAGTTCCGTGCCAGCTTAGTGAAATCTTTCCTATTCCTTAAACCACCCTCTTACCACTCCCACTCCCTTCAACCATGGAGGAGCCAGAGGCAGGTAGGGTGGGGAGAGGGGAGGAAACAGGGCAGAACTGACCATGTCCCACACTCCTGTCACCCATCACTCAGGGTTCCAGGCTGAAGCAGGCACGCCCAATTACTGCATTCAGCTCTTTCAACACACGGCCTGCATTCATCAGCTCGTTTACTCTGATCGCATCTGCGTTTCTTCTAGAGGTGGAAACTTCATCAGCTAGCATCATAATACTATGATCCTGCTTTTAAATATTCTCTGCTGATGGTTATACTGTTCTGAAGAAGTAACCAGAAGGTTGCATGACATGTCTATAAAAGGAGAAGAAGAATCTTACCTCACCGAATGTCTGGGCGGAGGCAGTGAGCTAGCTCCAGGAAAGTGCCTGGCACAGGGTGGATGGCCTAATAATGAGGTTTCCTCTCTTCTACGGCACACATTGCAAGCTGACCACAGCTCTTAGTCTCCAGGTTCTTGGCAGAGTGCTTGGGACACTGTAAGCGCTCAGGGGATTGTTTATTGAAGGAAAGAGTGGAGAATCAGGAAAGCAACTCTTAACCATTGCTCCAGATGCTTCCAGTGCCCGACATCTATTTGCCCAAGGGCTTGCCCTGCAAGCACCTTCATCTATTTGCTCAAGGGCTTTCCTTGTTGGTTACACCTTCCTACATGTGGGCATGGAGGTATGGAAAATTAATGTTCCACTTAAAGCATCCCTCAACCAATGACTGCTAGCAGTGGTGAATAAATGTCTTGCTCTCTTGTCCGTTGGGTGGGATAACCAAAAGGTGCATGTTCTTTACCAGAGTTCCCAGTGGGACGGAGCTCTGGTGACTCACAGTGGTATCTTTTTTTTGTGAGACTAGGGTCTCACTCTGTGGCCCAGGCTGGAGTGCAGTGGCATGATATCAGCTCATTGTAGCCTCAATCTCCTTGGTTCAAGTGATCCTCCCACCCTAGCCCCCTGAGTAGCTGGGACTACAGACACGTACCACCACACTTGGCTAGTTTTTTATTTTTATTTTTTGGAGAGACAAGGTCTTTCTATGTTACCCAGGGCGGTCTTGAACTCCTGAGCTCATGTGATCCTCCTGCCTCAGCTTCCCAATTACTGAGATCAGAGGTATGAGCCACCGCACCCAGTCTGGCAACTTTTTTGATAACTCTCTGTACTGGCTTCCTTCTTTATATATATATATATATATATATATATATATTTTTTTTTTTTTTTTTTGAGACTAAGTCTCGCTCTGTCGCCCAGGCTGGAGTGCAGTGGCACGATCTTGGCTCACTGCAACCTACACCTCTCGGTTCAAGCGATTCTCCTGTCTCAGCCTCTGCAGTAGCTGGGACTACAGGCGCTGCCACCACACCCAGCTAATCCCTTATTTATACTTCTTGAATATAACTTACCAAATAAACTATTTGCATGCAAAATCCTTGTCTCATGGTCAGTTTCTGGGGGAACCTAAACGAAGACAACCACATCGCTGAAATTTGAAATGTATATGAGGCTTTCTTAAGGGAGGCCCTTTTCTTCCCATAGCATTGACTCCTCTTCCTGCGTGGTTTCAAATTTCTGTGTAATGTGTAGAAGGGGAGAAAATGATATAATCTTTTGCAACTCTCATAAATTCATCATTGAGACACCCTCCTGACACAAAAGACAGATCAACAAGGGAAAAACAGGTAAGCTTAATTAACGTATGCCATGTTCATATGCGGAAGAAAAGTAACTCTCTCTGCAAAGTGACTCTCAAAGCATTGGCTGGAAACATGAGGCTTTGAGCTTTGCTTAAATCGCATTTTAACAAAAAGCAATGCATTTTAGTCCAGTGACAACACAGAGAGAGCAGTTCCAGGCTCTCAAAGGGGGAAAGCTGTGGGAAGATACTAATGAAGTAAGGTCCATTCACAGATTTCTCTGGTGTCTGCTAATTCCTTCTCTAGGCTCATAAGTGGCTGTCTCCAGTAAGACAGGATTTATGTCCTGCCTTTAGGCAAACAAAGGAGAGGCAGAGAGTCTCTACATCTCAGCTGTCTTTAGCTCACCAATCCTCAATATTTTAGGGAGAAGTATTTTGGTTTCCTTCAGTGTAAATTACTTGGCCTACCTCAGATTCATTCCAGGACTGTTCACATGCCAGTTCACAGCTGCTCTGTGCTGGCTGGGGCAGATACTTACTTCCCCAGTTTGCTGGGGCTGGGTCCCGGGGTGGCCTCACAGCTTTTGTAGGAACACAAGTCCTCATATTGCTCAGGAGTCATTGTCCTGGGCTGATTTGCCTGCTATTGTGAAGACAGTGGCTTAGTATTATTACCTTTCTCCTTGGTTCTCTTAATACGAATGAATCTTTTTGGAGACTCCCTCCCAGTGCATCTGCTGTAGGTCAATGTGTTATTTTTTTTTTTTTTTTTTTTTTTTTTTTGAGATGTTGTGTCACTCTTGTCACCTGGGTTGGAGTGCAATGGCATGATCTTGGCTCACTGCAATCTCTACCTCCTGGGTACAAGCAATTCTCCTGCCTCAGCTTCCCAATTAGCTGGGATTACAGGCATCTGCCACTATTCCCGGCTAATTTTTGGATTTTTAGTAGAGACTGGGTTTTCACCATGTTGGCCAGGCTGGTCTCAAACTCCTGATCTCAGGTGATCCATCCGCCTCAGCCTCTCAAAGTGCTGGGATTATAGATGTGAGCCATCGTGCCCAGCCATGGGTCAAGGTGTTCTTGTTGCTAAATGATGTGGGGAACATTACAAGATGGTGGGAGAGCCTGGAAGAACTTGGAGGAATTTTCAGGTAAGCTCATTGAAGTTGCTGAAAATTGAACAATGTCAAGATAATATACATGGCCAGACAATTTTTGAAGGCTTATTTTTAAAAATGGGAGTTCTGGGTTCTAATCATTCACTCTAAGATAGGATAAAATGCAATGTTAAAATTTGAAAATTAAAAACCATGAATTTTCTAGACCACGAGTCTCTAGTCAGTAACTACCTGACTAGTAGGATGGTTTGGAAGGGTTTTTCCCACGTTTTAATACCAAGCCCAGTGCCACCCAATGTTAAACTAATAAGAAGGCAACAGTGATATTAAAACCCAAAGCTGGGAGCTGGACACACTGGTCTGTGCCTGTGGTCCCAGATACTCAGGAGGCTGAGGCAGGAGAGTCACTTAAACATCGGAATTCCAGTCCAGCCTGGACCACATAGCGAGACCCCATCTCTTAAAGAAAAAAAAACTGGGAAGAAGTAGATGCTCTTTTTGCATAATAAGGCTTAGGAGATACATGAACATAAGATTGACAGAGAAGTCAGTGCAAGAGAAGATCAACTTATTTGATACATTCCTATATAGAGGCTGGTCCATAGTGAGGGCTGCTTTCCCACTCTCTTCTCCAAGGATACACAATTTCCTATGTCCCCCCCCGCCCCATCCAGCAGTAGAACCCTAGGGCAGAGCATGGTGACAGCAACCCATGCTGAAGGCCACATCCCCACAGGGGGACCTTAGCCAGGAGTTGAGGCAGAGGAGCTGGACTTATGGGGACTGTGGGTTCGGGAAGGAAAAATGAATGAGGATGGGAGGCGGTGGATAGGGTCTGGGGTGTGTCTCCTACCCACTGTGTGTCAGGAATGGGTCTTGAGGCACAGGAGTGTAGGCTGCACCTAGTGTGCCCCAGGAAGAGAGTCCCAACCATCCTAAGACTCTGCATCTCTTGGCTCATGTCACTTGAGCCAAAGCAAAGAATTGAGCATTATTCAAGTGTGTGTGTGGAGTGTCCAATGTGAGGGGGTGTGTGCGTTTAGCTAAGGAACAGAGGAGGACATCTCTTCCTCCCTCCACTTACCATCACACATCTGCATTTCTTCAGTCTGAAGGTGGGAAGATGAAGAAAGCCATGCACACATCTGAGTGGGCTCTTTAATCCTTGTTTTCCAAGATAGGCAGTTCAGTGCTTGGGTTGCGTTTTTCTTCTGCCAATTTGTGTACTGGAATTTATGTAAACATTGGTAGATTCTTAAACGGTATCTTTATAGTTGGTTAAATATGGCTGCAAATTCTTTGGTACTTCTCCCACTGAGAGACGGAGTGTAATGCTTGACTGGTAGAAGGTGGTGGAAGTGATGCTCTAGAACTTCTGAGGCTTAGTCTTAGAAAACCTGCGTCTTTGTGAACATTCTCTGTGGGAATGCTGAGCTACAGTGTAAAAAGCCCAAATGCTCTGCCCACCATGCCAAGAGGCCGTATCTGGCATGTAGGTATACCGGTCAACAGTCACAGCTGAGACCTGCAAAGGTGCCAGGGATGTGAGTAAACTTGTCTTGATTCTAGAACAGCCCATCCACTAAGTAACCAGAAGAATCACCTGACCACACTCTGCCCAAATTCCTGACTCACAAAATCATGAGATAAAATGAAGTGATTGTTGTTTTAAGCCACTAACTTTTGGAGAAGTTTGTTAAGAAGCAAGCAATAACTGGAAACATAACATAGAGGAAAGAACAGCTGTGGTGTTAGATCTGGACTCAACTCCTAGCTCCATTATTTATTAGCTATGTGATCTTTTCTAGCTTCTTCTGGCCTCAGTTTCCTCCTGTGTTAAATAGAGGTCATCCTAGCTACCTCCTAGCCTCATTATGAAGATGAAATGAGAAAACAAATGGAAAACAGAGGCTGGCTCGTAGCAGGTGCTCCAGAATGTTTCCTTCCTGTCCTGTCGGCCTCAGTGCACCCTCTTCTCTAAGGCTTTCTGGGATGCCCAGGGAGAGGAATGCAGCAAACTACAGCACCTCCACCACTCAGGATTTTGAAGAAAAGAATTCCAAGAGAATGTTACTGAGAAAATGACTCTGGACCCCTGCTCCAGAGAAACAAAATTATTTAGCTGACTTGACTTTTAAAAAATAGATATATTTGAAGAGCCACTCCAATTTAATGAAGAATCAGGGGAGGAAATTAAGGGAGTTACAAAAGAGAATTAGATTTTTTAAAAAACAGATACCTCTGTTTGGGAAGTATACTCTGGGAGCCTGAGGTGGGTAGATCATTTGAGATCAGGAGTTCTAGACCAACCCAGGCAATATGGTGAAACCCCATCTCTACTAAAAATACAAAAATTAGCTGAGTGTGGTGGTGCACACCTGTGGTTTCAGCTACTCGGGAGGCCGAGGCAGAAGAATCACTCAAATCTGGGAGGCAGAGGTTTTAGTGAGCCAATATGCGACACTGTACTCCAGGCTGGGTGACAGAGAAAGACCCCATTTCCAAAAAAAAAAAACAAAAAAAAAACAAACTAAGCTATCTGTTTTTATTTAAGGCATCAGAAGCAAGAAAATGAAGAAGGGCTCTGTGTGCCCATAGAGCAGGTGGGATTCTGCTATAACGGAGAAGCATGAGTGGCTTTCAGGAAGGAGGCCCTCTCCCTCCCTCTGTCAGTCATCTTGGAGATGCCCGGGGCAGGCAGGTGCCCAACCATGCACAGAGGTGGCAAGAACCGCTACAGTGGCGGCTCTGGAGAAGAGGCTCAGAAATGGACATTTCAATGATTGAAACCCCCTAAACCACTCCTGCTTTCAAAGCCTGCTCCATGTCTCACATTGATATGGAACAATGAGCTGAAATGGGAAACAAATCAACTCAGGCTGCCCTCCCTTCTATATTCTAGGCAGTGTTCTACTCTACACAGTAAGTCCCAAAACAGGTCTTCCTTTCTTTCCTGCCTGTAGTAATTTTCACAAATTTACCTCTAAGGAGTTCATTTTCATTCAGACTTCCAGCCAGGGCTCACCAATGCTACCTTCTGAGCTCCCCTGCCTATTCTCATCCTGGTCCTTAATGTGCTCACATTCCTGACACCTGTGAGATGTCATAGCATGGCCGCCCTCTCCATTACACCCTGACCTGGGATTTGGATGCTGTTTCTTCCTGCACATTTGTGTAAATTAGGCTGCATCCCTGGGAACTGGAACTCCTTAATAAGGCAGGGACATGACCCCCAAATTCTAAACACTTGGATGTCAGACAGGCCTGGATTTGTTCATGGCCAAATAAATAACAGTGGTCAGTATGTTTGTGTGCTATGTTTATAAAGCACTTTTGGGTCAGATGCGGTGGCTCATATCTGTAATCCCAGCACTTTGGGAGGCCGAGGTGAGCAGATCATGAGGTCAAGAGATTGAGATCATCCTGGCCAACATGGTGAAAACCTGTCTCTACTAAAAAGACAAAAATTAGCTGGGTGTGGTGGCATGGGTCTATAGTTCCAGCTACTCAGAAGGCTGAGACAGGAGAATCGCTTGGATGGGGGAGGCAGAGGTTGGAGTGAGCAGAGATCGCGCCACTGCACTCCAACCTGGGTGACAGAGCAAGACTCCATCTTTAAACAAATACATAATAAAGCACTTTTGATGTTAGGTTTATTTAAGCTTCATAATTCTGCAGTGAGGAAGGAAATAATCCTGTTTTATGGAGGAAAAGCTGAGGTTTGGAACAGTTAAGCCCAAGGTTACACAGCTACTAAGGGACAGAGTGGGACTTCAAATCCAAGTTGTTTGATCCCAAACTCAGTGCACGCCCACCATTTTCATTCTACCTTTTGATTATGATTGACATTAGAAATTAAACTTTCATATCCCTAAATTGGATTTTTAAGTAAGCAAACAAGATCTCTTCCTACCTAAGCATCTAGCAAATTAGCTGGAGAACTAATTGCAAAGCACTGAAGCCACACAGATTGTTACCAACTCAGCTGTCTCCCCACCCATTCCAACGTATTTGCCATGAGTTTTTAAAAAAATATTAAAAGCTGCCAATTACGGAACTCATTCTAGGTGCCAGGCCCTGTGCTACTCTCATTACATCCATTATCCCACTTAACCTTCATATCAGTTGTATAAGATAGGCATTATTCCCATTTTCCATACCACAAAACTGAGGCTCAAGAAATCAAATATCAGCTGTGCATGGTGACTCACACCTGTAATCCCAGCACTTTGGGAGGATCAACTGAGGTCAGGAATTTGAGACCAGCCTGGCCAACATAGTGAAACCCTGTCTCTACTAAAAATATAAAAATTAGCCGGGCATGGTGGTGGGCGCCTGTACTCCCAGCTATGTGGGAGACTGAAGCAGGAGAATCACTTGAACCCGGGAGGCAGAGGTTCCAGTGAGCTGAGATCTTGCCACTGCACTCCAGCCTGGGTGACAGGGAGAAATTGTGTCACAAAAAAAAAAAAGAAGAAGAAGAAGAAGAAGAAGAGGAAGTAGTCATCAAATATCTGGAGACAGGATTCAAGCCTGGCCCTTGTCATACATGCTTGGCCTCTTGCATTCTCCTTACCTGAGGCCTGGGGGCCCTGATTTGCCTGTCAGAGAAGTCAGAGAATCTGAACCTTTTAGCTTTCATCCTAGGAAGCTGGAATCCTCTCCTTCTAAGGTGGCCCTAAGGGAGATGCCCCAGGGAGAACAGGGTTCTGATGAGGGATGGAGAAGACGGGTGTCATGCTGTACTGGCTTTGTTCACTAACACAGCTACTAAGGGAGCTCTGATAGAGACCTATCAGTGAAGAACCCAGGTCAACCCCCACTCCCTTGTTCGGGTACAACACACCCTGGGAAGCTCTGGCTCATTAGGGCTCCAGAGTCTCTCACAGGTCTTTCCTATAGGATGTGTTTGTACAAGGTCTATTTGTACATTTGCGTCTTTATCACAGTCTGAGGAATCTGGATTTCTGCCTTCCCCAAACTCCCCCTTCTCCTCAACTTGGTTTGTCTGTGGGAGTCAGGAAACCCAGTGTGTCCTCTTGACAGAGGGGAGGTTGTTCCAACAACATGAAAATGGGTGGTCTTTATTCGTAATGTGGGACTAGGTCACCAAGACGACAAATTGGTAACAAGGTCTTAGATGACCAGTGCCCGGCATCCCCCAAAGGGTCCCCTCCACTAAGCAGGAAGTCTGAAGTTGTTTCTCTAGGATGGTCCCCAAATCGTGTCCATTTTCCATCACAGGCCTGAGCAGGAAATTGCAACAGACTCTTGATTTGGATAGGGAAACTGTTTATTTAGTGGGGATACCTTGGAGTGAACTGGTTCCCGTGAGCAGTTTTTCCCATGATCCGCAATCTATCCATGGTGATTTCTAAGCAAGAAAATCAGCCCAGCCACAATGAGGCCAATCACAAATAGGTCCCAGTGTGGTCCAATGGTGTTGTCCATTTTCAGCCATTTCCATTTCATTGTGAACTGCTGGCAAAAGATATTCTCTCAAAAACAATCCAAGCTTCGCACCTCCACTCAGAGCCATCATCTCTTCCCAAACTCACTGCTACCAACCCTTCTCCCACCCATTCCCTTTGCTTCCTTCAGTCTTGGAAGACACAATTTTTGCTTGCTTACAGCTTCCATAGGGGGCTAAAATAGCACCTTTAGAATAGCCCCAAAGATTTAGACATTTTACTTTTTTTTCAAACTGTAGCTCTTTGTGGTACCCCTTGCCACCTGCTGTCTGCCTACCAGTCTCGGTCATTGATAGTCATGACTGTTTTGAATAAGTATATATAGCACATATCACTGTGTTTAAGGCTTTGAATGTAGTGTGTGCTAGAAAAGAACATCTGCTGAATAAATCAATTGCTTATACTATGAAGTTTCAACACATACTCAATAGAACACGCAGAATTACTCTGCATGGCAAGTGTAAGACTTTGAATTTTACTTCTCAAAGGAAAGCCAGTCCACAAGAAACTCCCCTAATGGGCCTTCTCACTTTGTCCCTTTGTCCCTAAGAGTTTGCTCATTGGAGATTTTCAGAGATTTTGGACCTGTTCGAGACAAACTTACATTAAAAAGCAGGATATCTTGGAGCAGATGCGTCGTTTCCAGTTTCAAGAGAGCAAAGAACACAGGTATGTGGGCATCTGGACTCGTTTGAGCAGCCATGTCATACAATCTCCTGGCCAAGTGGATGTCCTAGAAGGAGAAGAACAGCCCATACCCATCAGATTCTGTAGGGGTAAATAAACAAACACCGTTGTTCAAAATATCAAATGTAATTAAGGTTACAAATCTTCAGATAGGGAAATTATCATGGATTATCCAGGTGGACCTCAGATTGTCAAATGAACCTTTAAACAGAGTTATCTCAGGGCTGGAGGTGGAAGAAAGAGAGACATGGTGGAGGGAGACTTCAGAGAGATTCTAAGCATGAGGACTCAACTTGCCATTGTTGGAAGGGGCTACATAGAATGAGAAGGAATTTGGACAGCCAATAAGGAAACAAGGATCTTGGTCCTACAACCTCAAGAAACTGAATTCCACGAAGGAAACGGAATGAGCCTCGAAGTGGTGTTACAGCAAGCATAGAAAACTAACGCAATCTCCAAAAAGCTTTCTTGGATATCCCTGGAATAGCTCCTAGTCATGATTCCAATGAAAAGGGTGGAGAATAGGGCCAGGCACAGGGGCTCACACCTGCAGTCCCAGCACTTTGGGAGGCCAAGGCAGGTGGATCACTTCAGGACAGGAGTTCAAGACCAGCCTGGCCAATATGGTGAAACCTCATCTCTACTACAAATACAAAAAGTAGTTGGGTATGGTGGTGCATGCCTGTTGTCCCAACTGCTTGGGAGGCTGAGGCAGCAGAATAGCTTGAACCCAGGAGGCAGAGGTTGCAGTGAGCCAAGATGGGGTGCCACTGCACTCCAGCCTGGAGGACAGAGTAATACTCCATCTCAAAAGAGAAAAAAAATGGCGGAGAACACTAGATACTAATTTCACAGTTCTCTAAAATAAATCAGAATACAGGTAGTTAGTAATCATGATCTAAAATTCTCATTATCTTCATAGTACTTATCATACCCTAAGTTCTAGAATTTATTCATTTGTTTGTCTCCAGGTCCTCGAAAACAAGGACTTGTACTGTCTGTTCGCCTCCCAATTCCCAGTTCTTAATAAAGTGCCTAGTATGCAGTAGGTCTTTGATAATACTTACAGGATGTTGAAGAAACTATTTTTGGCTTTCATATTGAAGACAGATTCCTCAAATGACATAGTACTATATTTTCAGGAACTTTTTTTTCATTGAATTATGCCATGGCTTTCTTTTTCATCTACTCATGCCTTGTTTTATGTGTTTGCTTTATTTTTGGTTTGCCCAAACAGAGTAACCATAGGTGAAAGTGTCCTGGGCCAATTCCAGAACTAGATTTTGCTTGGGTGCACTTGGGCTATTTTCAAAAGAAAGGGAAGAGGAAGAGAAATTTTTCACAAACTGTGGTCATCCTAATATCTGTCCTTCTCGCTCCATTACTTCAACTTTGATACTTGTGACTCTTTGAGGCCTCTGCTAAAACTGTTTATTTTTTTTGGCGGGGGGGGGGGGGGGGGGGGGG
>CAUYQU010103950.1:0-10369 GCA_963574635.1 Cheracebus regulus
TACACTGTTGGTGGGAGTGTAATTAGTTCAACCACTGTGGAAGACAGTGTGGTGATTCCTCAAGGATCTAGAAATAGAAATTCCATTTGACCCAGCAATCCCATTACTGGATATATACCCAAAGGATTATAAATCATTCTAAGGACACATGCACATGTATGTTCATTACAGCACTGTTTACAACAGCAAAGACATGGAACCAACCCAAATGCCCATCAATGATAGACTGGACAAGGAAAATGTGGAACATATACACCGTGGAATATTATGCAGCCATAAAAAAATGTGTCCTTTGTAGGGACATGGATGAATCTGGAAACCATCATTCTCAGGAAACTGACACAAGAACAGAAAATCAAACACGGCATGTTCTCACTCATAAGTAGGTGTTGAACAATGAGAACACATGGACACAGGGAAGGGAGCATCATGGGGTCTGTTGGAGGGGCTAGGGAAGGGACAGTGGAGTGTGGGGAGGTTGGGGAGGACGAATATGGGTTAAAATGCCAGATATAGGTGATGGGGGTCTGTAGGCAGCAAACCACCTTGCCATATATGTACCATTGCAACAATTCTGCATGATCTGCACATGTACCCCAGAACCTAAAGTACAATTAAAAAATAAAATTAAACAAACTAAATGCCCCCAAAATAAAAATAAATAATGGATTGTCGATAAAAGAATATATTCTAGGGTGCTGTATTAGTTTTCTATCACTGCTATAATAAGTTACCACAAACTAAACAGCTTAAAACAACATAAATTTATTACCTCATAGTTCTGTAAGTCAGAAGTATGGATTGGCTCAGTCAATTTTTCTGCTCCGGTTAGAGGCCCAAATCAGATTGTTGGCTGGCTGGTTTCTCAACAGTGGACTCAGAAGAATCTGTATTTGCTTGCAGCTGAAGTTCTGAGGTCCCCCTTTCCTTGCTGGCTGCTCCTAGCTGGGGTTCCTCCTAGTAAGGCCTCTCTCCAGCCGTTGCTTATGGGCCCCTATTGCCTACAGCCAGCAACATCATGGGAAATCCTTCTCATGATTGTAATATCTCTCACTTCTCCTTCTGCTAAATCTCACTTTTGCTTCTAGCCAGAGAAAGCTCTCAGCTTTTAAGGGTTCATGTGATTATATTGTGCTCACCTGAATCATTCAAGATAATCACCCTATCATTAGATGTGTAACATTAATTACACTTGCAGACTCCCTTTTGCCATTTAGTATAAGATATTCACAGATTCTGGAAATTAGGGTGTGGATATCTTTGGGGATCATTATTTAGCTTAGCACACCCACTGAAAATAAAAGAAAAATGCAAAATTACAAAATAAAGTATCTATGAAAGGGTGCTACACATGGTACTTTTTTTTTAATAAAAAGTATTCTATGAAAGAATAGCAAAATAATTTATGACATGTCAAACTACAGAATATTATGTGACCATTAAAAAAAATCTTGTCTTTAAAGTGTATTTAACCATATCAGAGATTTACATAATGTAATTTAAGCAAAATTAAAATATGTACATTTTAAAAACCATATTTTACCTATATATACACATATATTTGCAGATATATTTGTCTTTATATGCATATTCGTATATTTACAATATGAATAATCAGATTTTATATGTATTCACATATATGTAAAAGTATCTATGTATGTACATAATTTATATAGTACATAAAGTTACCAAGTTACCAAAATATTAGCATGGTAATATCTAGGTAACAATATTACACTTCTTTCTTTGTATTTTCTATGAGTATCATTGCATTCTCCAAATGCAATAAGGGAATAATATCATGCCTGCTTTCTCATATAAAATTGAATTTTCTGACAAGAGATTTCAATGAGTCTTACACTCTTCACTGTTCTCGGTTTTTTATGAATGAACTACAAAAGGAGATGTGGTACCCTGAGACAGAAACAGGAAAAGAGGAGGACAATTCATATCTTATTGAGAGACAAATCACAGAAAGTGATTGAGAGTTCACAGAAGCTTCTCTACTCGGCAAAATATTTTCTGACTCCCATTTAAAGTCTTTTCTAACTGTAGTATAATAGGGTAGCAGCCTTTTCTTCAAATCTTGATTGTACATGTCTAAATGTGAAGAATTCTGAGCTATATTGCACATCAGGGTCTTTAGAGTTGTTTCAAGTCTCACGTAGTGTTCCAAGACCCTTACACCACCAGATTTCATGATGCAACATCATTGGCTTCCTCTTTTGATAGGGATAAAGCAAAGGAAGCAAAGGAAAAGACAATCCCTCACCCTGGACGTCAAGTAATTCTAGATTATGTATTGGGAGAAGAAGCTAGAACACTTTTACAACAAAAGAAAAATTACCTTTGCTTTTCATGCATTCCCAATGTCAAAAACATTTCAAAAGGATTTCTATTATCACCTTTTTCTTGGAACAGTAAATCATTACCAAGGCAGTTGAGCTCAATTCTAAGCCCTGTGTCATGCCTTCATATTATATTAATATCAACGAGTCTACTTTAAGTGGGGAACACTGACATAGGTCATTACAATGGGTTATTACTGTCATTGTTCCATTTTTCTGAAATTCACTAAGAAGGCAGTCACTACCCTTTGGTCTGAATAGCACTCCTCTTCACAGAAGGGAAATGTTCACAAAGGTTGAGTACTTTTAGGTATGATAGACAGACCACATGCACTAAGACTCAAAGATAGCAGGAAAAAGGATCAGAGAATTTGATAATTCTCTCTTTCCTTAGCGAAACCTGACCTACAGAATTGTGGTAAAATTGTAACTTTATATGTTTATTTTTGCTTGATTTCAATTTTTAAGAGAGGTGAGCATTTCATAGAAGTTAGTCCTTCATAGGAATGCATTGTCACAAATTGAGAATGGTTTCTTAGTCACATGCTACAAGTTGAAGACTTCTTATGAGGGTCAAGGAACTAAAGCCCACCATAAGAATCAAGAGAATAATTTGCTGGCATATGTAGCCAAGATTCACTGGATAATTTTCTGATTTCTCCACTTCATCTTATACTTGTCTCTGGTTGTAGCTTGAGGGGTCTAAAACAAGTCATAGCAAAAGGAATATTTTTATAATCTCTTCTTGTGGATTGATGGCTCTCATACTTCAGTATGTATAAGAATTCTATGGAAAATTATTTTAAAAAATGCTTCCAGGGCTCATTCTTCAGATATTCTGAGTTGGTAGGTCTGGGCCAGTCTTCTAAATCTGTATTTTGATATGTGTTCACAAACTATGTAACAGTATGAGAAAGGAAGAAAATAGAGGTCCTTTAAGTACTTGGATTAAAATAAAAACATTCTCTGGAATATAAATATGAAGGCAACACCTGATGCACCAGAGTACTGATAGTCAAAATCTTCAAACTTCTCACTCTTTCTTAGTGTCCCCTATGTCTCTGTTCAGTGAAAGGATACCCTGACCAGCAAGCAGGAGTGTTTGTTCCCCTTGACAGTTGCATGTCTTATTGGCATTCTTGGTTGTTGTCTATCTCTGTGAGGCCACACAATGCGAACCTGTTTCTTAGAGATGGATCTGTTTACAGTGGGTTGATCAGTTGATATCTGGCCTTGAGAATGCAGAAAATGAGCAGAGCCTAGATCACAATGAATAAATCAAGGTGTTGAATATCCACCCTGGGGACTCTGGGTTGGCAGCAGTCCTCCCCCATGGAGTTATCCACTATATTGCAACTTTGGGGTCACTTTTCTTGATCTTCCACAATTTCTTTTTTTTTTTTTTCAGATTAATGGAATTAATGGTCTATTTGTCATCTGAGAGCTTTTGAGGGCAGAGATCATGCTTCATTAATTTCTGTGTCCTCAAAGCCTAGCATAGTGTTCAATAAATAAGTGTTGAATAAATGACTGGAAGCAGACAAAACAACTACAGAGAGAGATAGAGGAGGCAGGGGGAGAGAGAGAGAGAGAGAGAGAAAATACTAATGCTTAAGGAAGAAATGACTTCATCCTTTACTCCATCGTGATTAACCCCAGACTAAATCCTGAAATATATTACTCTTCACTTGTTTCTAGTGACATAATCCCCTCGAAACCTTTTTTCAAAAATAGAAGAGGACATTTGGTTTATGCCATGAAGAAACTCTTTTATATATTTTAGATCTGTTGTTTTAAAATGTCTTTTATTTCCTCTTTAGAAATCCACTGATGAGGTAGTGTTAAAGAGCTCAGAATAGAACTGCGTTTTGAAGTCTAATATGTGTTCTATTTGAAAGAACTGCTTCTGGTGTCTAAAAATAATTAACAACATACTTTAATTTATGAAAGTCTTTGCCCAAAGGTCCTCATCTGTGGGAGGGATAGAGAGAGAACCAAAGACTGAGACGCTAATGGAAAACTTTCATGTCCTTGTGCTTAGCTCTGGCGTAGCATCTGGGAGTGGTATCGAAGAGGTCAGAGGAATCACTGCCGAGCTCTGTTTTATATATGTGCATTATAAATTGTAACCTTCATATTTTAGATCTTAGACAACCCTCTCTCCCCTCCAGTGGGTATGATTTAAGAATAACAGTGTGACATGAACATTGAGATGAGAGGATACGTGAATAAAGAAAAAGGATGGTGTTGAATAATTAAAAGGAGGGGGAGAGGAGAGGAGGAGACAGAAGCTGACTCATGGGGGAGCAAAATGTATTCATCTTTTGTCTTTTCCATACACTGTACCTCTTAACCAGGAAAGCAGATGTCTTGATTCTTAAAGAAAATAAAGGCGGCAATTAAACACTGACAAGGAAAATAAAAATACAAAGAAAGAAAAGAACAGAGAAGGAAAAATTTCCTCCTCCCTCAACTATATACAGTGATCCTGACATCTCCTCTCTATTTATCAACATAATAAAAGTTGGAGAAATCTATCTTAAGGGCCTGGGCAGTAGAGATTTTGAACCACCTGATCCATAGGTTTGGATTTTTTCCACAACCTTCTCACCTGTCCCATCTTCCACTCCCCATCCATCCCTATGTGTCAGCTGCTGGTCTTCAGTGAACACGCAAGCCCCACGGTACCAGTTCCATTAGGCCACTCCTGCACACCTAACTGCACACCTAACCCCATCTCATAACCACAGCCTTGCTATCTGCTGCCAGCTGCCTCTGTCAATCTCCCACGGCCCCTGACTGCCTTTGAATACTGTGCCACTCAACCTTTGATCACACCCACTATTTATTAGCTCCACTCCTCCCTACACGTGAGTGCTGAGGAAAAATTCCAGCCCCAAAGATCTGGTCCTGAAGAACATTTTCTGTGCTTATTTCTACTTCTACTTCCCGGTAAGACCTTCATTCTAAGTTACCTACAATTATGCTTCAAACAGCTCTTCTCAACCTCCCTTGACGTAAGATGATGTTCTGGAGCCTTGGTTAACATTAATTTCATTTCTTCCTACTGTGACCAGGCCTTAGTGTGGCCCTAACTGCTCTCTAACTTCATTACCTCTGAACAGTCTGCCTCGTATCCTCACTAGGGTATTGAGTTTGTCAGTAAGCCCCAGTCTACAGGCATAGACCCGAAATAGAAGAAATACATTTCATTGATGCCCCATAACTGTGTACTTCCAATGTGCTATCTTCTTCTGGGAAATCTAGTTTTCCCTTGAGTCACATACATGCAAAGTGCATCCTTACCTCAGGTCTTTGAAGTTGCAAAGCCTTAACTTTAAGCCTTTGCTTTTCCCCACACTAGCTTTATGTTGGTAAGTAATTTAGTTATTTGAGTCTTGTGTTGTTCATTTGTTAAGTGAAGACCACTATGATCTCATAGTCTTGTGCCTATCAAATAGTGAGATCCTTATATTCCTTCTCTAGCACTTCAGTCCCTAGTATAGAACTAAGTGCATTGCAGGTTCTCAGTAAACTAGGGCAGTGGGTAATAGTGCATGGCTCACCAATGAGAAATGACCTCAACAATAAAAAGAAATAAGATCAAATATAGAAAGAAGGGAGACATAGCTAGAAGTTTGAAGCAGCTTTTTATGGAGATTTTTAAAAATAATAAAAGATCTGAAAAGTAAAAGGCTGTCTAGTAATCCTGTTGTGAAGGCTCCAAGTAAAAAGACTTACATTAAAGTAGCAGAAAATGAGTCAAAGGAAAGTTTCTGTTTCGTCAGAAATTCACAGAGAAGTTAGGGAGGCCATGCTGCATCTATTGTCTGACTTTCAATTTTATTCTTCTTAGCTTTTAATGGGGAGTAGAACCATTTTCTACAATTTCTCTTTAGTTTCAAATGAGGCAAGAACAACACTATAACAAAGGAGATGCTACCCCTCTGCTTTCCGTTTCCCACAGCTTTTAAGCCTATAATTCTGCCTTTGATCACTGCATAATTATCTTCATTACATTAGATCATCATATTATCCTCATTTCATAATGAGGAAACTGAGGTTCAGAAAGATTAAGTGACTCACCTCGTTAAGAAGTCCTCTTAAGACACTAATGTGATTAAATCCCTGTTCCTACAATAGGCCAATTGTAAAAAGCTCCTGCATCAGGCTTGAATGACAGAGATGTGCAATGCAAAATTACTATGAGAAAAAAACATCTAGTTGACAGTCCTAGACAGTATCTATTTTTGTCCCAGAAACATTAAGTTATTTCTGTTGGAGTGGCTGAAATCAGTAAAGTCAAGGCCAATCTTTGGGGTGGTATGTACCGTACTCTTTTACATTTTTTGCATCTAAATTAAATAATTAGCTATGCCTCAGCTATGACAAGTTGAGGGATCTTTAATGTGGCATTTTCAGGGAGAGGAGCTGACTAGAATCTAGAAAGACCAAGTCTGGGGAACTAAGCTTTTCAGGTTTGACCTTATAGGGATTAACCAGTTGAGCAGTGCTCAAAGTTCTAGGTGGTGTGAAGCTAATCAGCAGACCGTAATCTGAGTGGTAAGACATGACAGTAGGTAAAGAATGTGCAGAAAATGGTAATATTTGGCATCAAAAGTATAGATAATCCAATTGCCAGGGAGTATCAGTCACTTTCATGCAGAATCCACAGAAGGAAAGGCAGGGCCCAGATCTTGGAAAACAGGGGGTTGGAAGGAACCAGAGAGATCGGAGGTTATCAGGACCACAGGGAGATATTTGATGCTCAGATTTCAATGAAAAAAAGGAAATGGCATTGTGAATTACAAAATTGATACACTTTATTAGTAATAATTAGTAATAACATGATTTAGTAAATGATGATGTCAGAGGCACTGGTTAGGCATTTTGCATATAAAGTTCAAATAAATTCTTCTATTTGATCGTTATGAAAATAATTTGTAAGAGGTGGTTGAGTGAAGTTTTATAAGCCACAAAGTGAATTTTAGTAAAATAGGGATAAAAAATTACCTATGATGAAGGTCTTCCAAGAATACCTGGCAAATATGAAGCAATGAATCAATGCTAATTCCTAGTTGCTAAAAATAAATAAGGAAATATTAATAAAAAAAGAAAATGAGATGCAAATTTCTTAAGAAACTTGCCCAAGGTTACACAACTACTAATTGGTTTGAGCCTAGATGTGAAATCCTCTTTGATTCCAAATACTGCGTTCTTAAATCCTGGACTACAGAGCAGAAACCCAGTCATATCCATGAGGTATACATAGCATCAGGGGTAAGGACAGGCATGGAGGGTAGTAGTGAGTAGTGGTTGCGAGGCTTGGTGGACATAGAGCCAAAACATCATCTAGGCATGCAGTAAATCAGGCTTTGAAAATAAAAAAAAGGTTCCAATCATGTTTCAAGAATGGAATTCCTATTACCAGTAAGGCTTTGATTAAGCTAGGCTGTGGATCTGAATATAGCTGATCTGCAGGGTGAAGTTTAGCAGTACTGGTAGCTAAAAGGACATGAACCATTCATTAAAAAAATCTCTGAAAGATATAAGGGAAAAGGGTAATGGTTCCAAATTTTATCTGGTAGATAGTAGGGGTGGGAGATTTGGGAAATATTAGGGAATAATTTTATGTATTTAAAAGAAAACTCTTTAAGCCATATTTTAAAAAATTATTTCCAGGTACAGATTATGAACACACTCCTGGTCTACTGTCCAGTCTTCAGTCTTAGGTTGACTGGTAGGCACAAAAATGGCCAATAACAATGACCACTGTTAGGGTTGCCCACTAACTCCTGCTGATTTAATAGTTTAGAACATTTTATGACCAATTTTTTTGTCTCCAAAATTTGCATCAAATATTGCAAACACTTACTTTGACCTCTGTTTATGGATATCTTTATTGCAGCATTGTACCAAATCTGCCAGATGCTTTTCATTAATTGTAAGAGTTAAGGTGGTATATAGAAAAAGGTACCCCCATCACCGTCTCTTAAATGGCCAGAAATATGAGTGTATATGAAAGCTAGTACATTAAATCAGACATTAAAATGACCCAAACAAATATTTAAAATACTCCCAAATGTAAAAGGATTTCTTTTCATGCTTTACTAAACCACTTTATATGGTGGTAGACACAATATCAACATGTAACAAAAGAAGACAAAACATACAAACAATTCTGTGATTGCTCTGATACATATTTTTTTCCTTCTGTAAGTGAACCTTGCTCAAATTCTCTTGAGATGGAAGTTTAACAAGTGTCACTTTCATTAAAACACACACACACACACACACACACACATACACAAACACGCACACACCCCCTTCCATTACCTCCCATGGAACTTAGTTTTTGAATAATTAAATAAATATTAAAAACATGCAAAACTGTATTCTTATATCAAATTAAAGTTGAATTATTTCAGATAAAGAGTCTCTCTTTTTTTCTTTTTAAAAAAATTCTTGACAGACTACCATTAAATCAGGTGAGCCTTGCAGCAAGAAATGACATTTAAAATTAAAGAAACTTTTCCATTTCACTGATGCCAATTTTAACATTTTACAACAGGTCTTTTTTGGCAGTCTAATTATTATTCTAATTCTATTAACAATTTATGTATAGAATTACCTTCTAATGATAACTAAAACTTTTCATTTGGAATTGTATCAGTTCATTAATCTTGATTACTTATAATAAATCAAAAAAGTATTTTTCTCACATTTACATTTCAGAAATGTTTACCTATATGTACCTAATGAATACTTGACTAAATATATGTTGAAATTTTTCAGAAAATCTGGAAGCTAAACAGGCTTCGTCAGCTGAGAAATGATATAGCTTAATGGTTAAACTCTGACTCTGGAGTCAGGCTATTTAGATTCAAGACCAGTTCATTCTAGCTGAGTTTGATGGAGCAAGTTATTTAGCCTCTGTGTACCTGTTTATTTTAATGTATAAAACTATAATCATAGTAATAAAACCTAACTCCTAGAATAATTATATAGATTTAATAAAATAATCTGGATAACACAGAACAGGGTCTGGTACACAGTAAATTTTCAACAAAGTTAGATTTTACATTATTTGTAATATAGAAACAATTAGTAAATTGTGGTGTGTGTTAGCCTCTGATATCAGACAAGTAAAAGTTTTAATTCTTGCTCTTTGTTCCTCTAGTTGCATGGTATTATGTGTTATATAATATTCTTGGATTCAGTTTTCTTCTACACATGGATATAAAGATGTAGATATAGATATTAAGACTACTCAACTTTGTTAGAAGATTAATCAAAAACACAATTAATATGTTTATCATTAGTTATATATTGGCTGTAATTTACAGAAACTTTTTAAAATTTTACATAAAGCTAAAAAGTATATAAAATGCTGTCTGGAATCATTTATAATGTTAAACTTAAATATTTTTCTTGTAATATAGAGAAAAATGCCTGTACAATGTCCAGCATTCATTTATTATATTTGAATGGCTACTATATACCAGGTACTGTGCTAACAACTCAAGATAAAGTGTTACAAAGCAGAGACCCCCATCTTCCAGGGAGCCCTAGGACTACTAAGCCAGGGAAAGAAATAATAGGCAATAGTGAAACAACCTACATGCTACGATAGAGGCATTGGTAGAATGTAATGGAAGACTAGAGGAAGAACAAAAAACTTCTTACACACGTGGAGTCTAAGCTGATTCTTGCAGAAGTAGGTGTTATCTAGATAATAGAGAAAGAAGAGTCCAGTTAGAGAGAACAGCTTATGTAAAAGAACTGAGAAATCATTTTGTCAAGCCTGAAGGCATGGTACAAAGCAGAGTCTGAGTTGAAGAATCCACAACAGGTGATTAGAAGCACACAAGAAATGGGGAGCTGTGGGAGTTTAACTGCACCACTAAGATGGTGCCGACGGTCCCGGAGACGGTCAGATGACCGTTTGGCCTTTTGCCTTATATGGCTACCTGCCCATCAGGCGGCCTGCGGGCGGCGACCCTGGGAAGGAGCACCAATGG
>CAUYQU010103953.1:0-10011 GCA_963574635.1 Cheracebus regulus
CTGATATATTCACATTGAATATAAATATCAGGTGTACTAATGCCAGGTGCATACTATATGGACAGTTTGAGATATCTTCAATAATTTAATTCTGAAAAAGTCAGGATAAAAGCTGCCAGTACCCAAAGTAAAACAGTGAAATCAATTGGTTCTTTTCAGAGTGACAATTATTATTTCTCAATAATAGACGTTATTATCTCAAGTAGCAAAAAGCACATAGGAGCCTTGCAGTTAGTCTGAATAAAGCTTTTTTATGAGTCTTTTTAAAATAAATCCCCTTAAAGCTTTAGAGGACAGCTCAGTGGGCATTCAACTAGACTGCCAAAGTGCAAATGAAAAATAAGAGATTTTGACAGTAATCAGGCACTGCAAAATCTTAAAACTGATTAACACTAAGTTTTTCATCACAGTTGTTTTTAAAACAATTTATGTAATTCAAATATTCAAAATGTTCCAGGACTTCCAAGTCCATTTTTTGACTCTATTATGTAAGACTTTTAGGTCTAATATTAATCTCTTTATTTTTACACTATAGTGATTTCCTTAAGATTTGGCTTTTGAAAGCATGTAATTATTAGCTGACAATATATCGAATATACATGCTCTAGTTTTTCAGATTATTAACACAGATACCTGAGAAGACTGATGAAAGACTTCATATTGGAATGTTTTATAATCCTTTATTGAGTTACATCTGCAAATTATGAGATGAAGTCTTGGTATTTTTTAACAATTTCTGTGGATTTTTATTTAATAAAGAGATTCTAACTTTTCAAATATTTATATTAGTAACTATATCTTCACTAAATATGCCAAAAGTAAATAAAAGTTTATATGCATTTAGATAGTCTTCCTGGGGAGAGAAATGAGAAAAGAAAACAAAATTCCTAAGTGGCATTTAATCAACTCTCCTGTCATTTTATTTTCCATTGTACCTCTCTCCATATATATCTTTATTAAAAATAACTGAAAATAACATGCTACGGAGTAACATAGCAAAGGGCACAAAATGCCCACATTACTCATTTTGGCAGATTACATTTTCCAAAGATGACTAGAAACGTATCTCCTATCCTACGTGTTCTCCTAGAACCTTGCCACTCCACCATCAAAAGGTAGATAGAATCTATGTTCCCCTTGAATCTCAGTGGGCTTTTGTGACTGTCCAAACTAACAGAGTATAGCAGAAATGATACTCTCTGAATTTCAATGCCAGGTCATAAAAATGCTGTGCACTTTCACCTGCTTCTCTAGGATGTTCATCCTTAGATTATTCAGCCCTCCTCTTAGCAATCTGATTACCCCAAGTCTACCATGCTGCAGTGAAGCCCAAACTACTCCACATGGAGAGGCCAGAAATCTACATGAACAGAATGTCACCTTGCCAATTTCCAACCATTTCAGCCACCTGCTGTGTTGACAACAACCTCAAGCCAGAACTTCCTGCTAAGCCATTTCTGAATTCTTGACCCACAGATACTGTGAAACATAATACAATAAGTGTTCTTATTTTAAACCACTAAGTTTTAGAGTGATTAGTTACATAGAAATAGATAACCAGAGGACTCATTCCTTTCATTATCTGAAAGGGATAACATGTTATAGATGTTACAGTTTTAATGACAGATAACATCAGTCGTTAGCACTGTGCCATTAATTTCTCTGAGCAGCACTTGACTACAGACAGAAGTAACAGGAGCAGATTAGTTGTGATAGTAAAGTGGAGCTGAGGAAAATTATGGAACAATGGATGAAACTAACATAGATGGCTTTGGGCAACCATGGGACAGCATGGGGACAAGTGCTAGATTAAGGGATGTGTTGGAGGCAGAGAAAAGCTTTGTCCACTAAATCAAGGTGTTATTAAAGTATTAGTCAGGGTTGTGCTGACTGTGGCATTTGCCATATTTGCAAGATTTCCCATGGCACAATGACAATCTGGCTTCTATACTGCACAGGGATGAAATTGGAATAATATGAGAAAAAAATGGTGATCTCTTTTTCTCTCATTTAGCTGAAAATGTCATTTAAAATAAGTTTTGGTACCTATATTGGAATGCTGCATTTCCTAAAATTTACTTGCTAAATTGCTGTTTCCCTTGATATTAAAACGATTCATGTAGAGGGACTATCTTAATATTATGTTTGATTGTCACTTAAAGATATAATACTTCTTTTTAAAATGTATATATAATGTCTTGAAAAAGCAAGAGTTTTTGGCTCTATCATTTCCTTTCTGTTTTCATTTCTTTGATTTCAGATCAGAGAATACAGGGTGAATAAGGGTAAGAATCATTACTTCTAGAATTTTTGGGCACAGAATGTTGCCAAGTTTAGGAGTGTACAAAACTATCTCCAAATATGTGGATTGTTCAGTTTCTATCCTTCTCAACGAGTTATATTTTTGTTCCAAGTAATTGCAGTATGTTGTATATTCATCGCAGCACTATTCACAATAGCAAAAACATGGAGTCAATCTAGGTACCCATCAGTGGCAGCCTGTATGAAGAAAACATGGTACATTTACACCATGGACTATCACGCAGCCATAAAAAATAAAGAGATCACGTCCTTTGCAGCAACAAGGATGAAGCTGGAGACTATTATCCTAACTGAATTAACACAGGAACAGAAAACCAAATATCACATGTTCTCACTTACAAGTGAGAGTTAAACATTGAGTATACATAGCCACAAAAAAAGAGAACAAGAGACACTGAGACCTATTTGAGGGTGGCGGGTGGGAGGAGGGTGAAAATTAAAAAAACAAAACAAAACTATCAGGCACCATGCTTATTACCTGAGTGACAAAATAATCTGTATATCAAACCCTCATGACACATAATTTACCTATAGAACAAACCTACACCTGTACCCCTGAAACTAAAATAAAAGTTTTTTTAAAAAAAGAATTGCAATATCTTAATGATGGCACTCAAAGTGATGGTGATATATAGTGTTATCATGCACTACATTGCTGTCTTTCTATATTAGGATCTTAAGTCTGCAATAAATTTTATATAAACATTATTTAGAATGGTCTATCTTCTTGTCTACAGACTGCTGTGAGGCTCTAAAGGTATAAATGAAGGTAGATGTATCTGATCTATGAAGTCAGATTGTTCAGTCTATTGACACTGAAGAAAGAGATTACCAGATTGATCTATAAGTACTTTGGACCCATCAAATTAACTTAATGCTTTCCAGCAACAGGTTGTCAGGTTTACACAGAAGACCATGATTCCTGTGGTGGCCTCGAGCATGACCTGAGTACTCTAGCCAACAGGGTAGGTCAAACATCAATGACTTGAGCATAACTTGTCAAACTCCTAATTGTACTAAAAACATCACACTCCTACTTATCATAAAAAAGTATATGAGAGGTTTTTTGTAACGCCTCCACCAGAGATTCTCTCCCTATGCCAATCTCACCTTAACCCACCAGCTTAAAGCAGAACCACATAATCATTGTTCTTAAGATTATTTTAATAAAAAAATACAGAATATATTAGATAGGATTTGATCATGACCTAAAACTAATCTCTGGAACACTGATTTATTGAATTTTATTTTTAACATAATTTTCCTGGATTGGTAATAAGTATGTTATTAAAGCCTAGGAAAATTGAAACTGTGTAAAGTAATCCTATTTCATTTCCATTGTTGAAACAGAGAAAAATCCAGATATTTAACTGAAATTGATTTGACACTTTTAGAAAGCCGGTTGGTCTGATGATTACAAATGTATCAGAGGGAGGTGGTCTTGGGGAGTGATTACTAACTTCGCTTGTCTGGAGGCACATAGCTGTGTTCATAGTAGAAAGCCAGTAACTGAAAGTAAAAAAAAAAAAAAAAAAAAAAAAGGGCTCGATTGCAAGATAAATGCACAACACTCATTTATACAGGGGCTCACCCAGACACCAGTGAAAAGGCATGTTTGAAAGCCAGCATTCAAGATGGATCTGAGAGTTTACTGATTCTTTATTCATCTTACAGTGGTAGGTAAATGACAAATTCTATAGTTACCTCTCTCTCTTGTCTTTTAACAGTTTCAATACCATCCTGTCTAAGTAGTGTAACAGCAGAGAAAAAGATCACAGTCTGATAATGTTTTGGATTCTTTTTTATTATTATTATACTTGAATTTCTGGGGTACATCTGCAGATCTTGCAGTATTGTTACATAGGTATACCATACTTTTAATTGATTCTATATGAGAAGGAGCTTATTTCCATTTTAAAACAACAGCTTTAATATTTTCCATTCACGTAAGCATAGTGATGGAATTAAATGGAAAGAAACAGGCTTTCTTTCATTAAATATCTAAGAAGTATTTGTTCATTACAATGCACTTGCTTGTTAATTGGTTAGTTTCTTGCTTAAGCAAGCAGATAACCTAGAGAGGATAGTGTCATTACTCAACCACTAAAGAAAATAGCTGTAAACATATTATCAATTTCAAGTTACTGATCTTTCCTTGTGGTTCCAGTGACTGGACAAGCTGAATCCTGAGAGAGAAAACATGACCTATTTGACAGATCTAAAGGACATAATACCACTTAAAAAGAGCTAAAGCATTTATTAAAATCACACAGTATTAAATAACCCCTTCATCATTTCAGTGTTGCTGGCATTCTTTGCTTTCAAGCTGTTTTCCCCAGTCTCTGTCATATTTTTGTCCCTAGAATGACAATATTCCCCTGGCAATAGACTTTCTTAGTGTTGATAAGTGCATTATTAATAATAGTATTGTGATAGCAATTGAATTAATATTGTTACCTCGGAAACACATCTTGTAACTACTTTTCTTTGTCAAGAAATAATTGTAGAGTTATCTGTTTATAAAATATGTCATATACGTTTTTACTGAAATGAGTAGAAACTTGATCAAATCACAATAAATAAGGTATAAAGACTTCATAAAACCATAGACTGTACCCAAGTCCCCATGATTAAGCCCACTTCTTCCTATTTTCCTCACATTGCACTCAACCCTTCAGCTTCAATTTCATCATCTGTAAACTGATGGTAAAAATAATCCCTTTCTCTGGTAATTTTGAATTTTATAAAATGAGGAATTGGAAAGTACATAGTAAATACTGAGTAAATATCAGTTACTTTTGGTTGTTATTTGTGCTTTTTCTCATACATATTTGATTCAGTCATCCATCCATTTGGAGAATATTGCATATAATTCTGGGAAATGTTAATTATCTAAGAACAAGTTGATTATATTCCAGGTAATGCTGAATATTTAGTACTCTTTGTTACTTGTAAATATGTGTATGTGTGCATGTGTTAAGTATGTAAGATTAAATTCCTAAAGTAGACTACTGGGTAAACTCACCATTAGAGAATAATATCAGCAGAAAGTTAGACAGACATTAATTATAATTTAAAAGGCTATATACCAGCAAAGTATATATGCTTCTGCTGCAAAAGCTTTAAAAATAAAAAATATTTTTTATGCTCAATGTGCACTTACATGAAAGCTGCATGTAGTACAGCTAAAAACTGAAATAAGAAAACATAATGGTTGAGAAATGAGTATAAACTAAAAATAAAATGCTAAGCATCCCCACTGGTTAAATGGACTTTCTCTTGGCCAAAGGTACTCCAGAAAAAAATTAAAAACAGTCCCCAGTCTTAACCTTAAGGTTAAGACCCTTACACTTAAAGAATAAACTATGTTCTAACCTGCCACAAAGGTTTCATTTTTCTCTAGCAGCTAAACAAGCACTGGCTACGAGATACGCAATTTTAAAACAATTACAGTTCAGCTCACAGATACTAACTGACCCCTTGTTCCACAAGCTGTTAACTACAGCTTTGATTGGACAAGGCAACTGATTTCAGGACTTCCTCCTGATAAGAAGCCCACCAACCACAGACTGATTCTGGCAACTTTACAGAGACTGCAAACTTCTGTATCTCCATGTTCATAAAAGGCCCTTTCATGTACAGAGCCTAATTGTAATACATTTAAATGTTAAGGTCTTCACCCCAAAGTGAACATGAGTCAGATGTTACATGCATGTTTATTAAATACACGAGTCAGGACCTTCATAAATATTCATAGCTCTTCCTGTAACTTGTTGAATATGTATGTTTAGCCAATCTGTTCAGCATAAAGCTCCTACCCCAACCCCTCTTCCTTAAAGTGCCTGTCTCTGGTCTCCGGAGGCACGCTTCTCAGCCTGCAGGATGGACACCTTACAGGTGGTAACCCCTTTTAAGAAATAAACCCTCCTCTTCTTTGCTATATTTGTAAATTGTATAGGTTCTTTAATTAATGAGCATATACAAGATTGTTAGAAAAACTTGTCCTTTCATCCTATCTTCAAATATTGTTATAATTCATTATGTGCAATGAATCATAACTTTTACAACTGTATTTAGGCACTATTTATTTGCTAGTGGTGTCAGTAAGCCTAGTGATTTATGGATCATATATTCTTCATATTGTTGATTTGGTTGAAAAAAAGTGTGTGTGTGCGTGTGACAGAGAGAGAGAGAGAGAGAGAGAGATCATGAGATCATTGTCTATTTGTTAGATCTGCCTACTTCCTTTCTATACTACAATTCCATAACAGGAGCAGAGATATGTAATATAAATTTCAACAGGAGTCTATAAACAGAGGAAAAATTCAGAGGCATGTGAGCTAGAACTTTCGTCTATTATAACGATTGTTAATATATTTTATTTTTCTCACTAGCCAATTGCCACAGGCACATGCTCCATTTATGTACTGTATACAAAACTGAGCAGCATGAGAGAAGGTAGAATGAGATGTTACTGTCTTTGTTTCAATGTATAGAAGAATATCATAATCATATAGGAGTCTAGTAATCAACCCCAAACCCATTAACTGTGGTAGCATTTTGGTTGGGCATGGAAGCTTTAATTAACTTACTGAACATACATGAACACTGATTAGAATTATACCATGATGCTTAGTGAAATGATCAAGAAAACTGTGTAATATTTTAAGAAAGTATTAGCAGTGTTATAAATGAATGGTGATATTTTGAAACAAATTCTGTATCCACTAGCAAACAAACTGAAAAGATCTTACTCTACTTATCAGTATTATTTTATATTTATAAATTTTAATTTACCATTGATGATAATAATAGCAGATTTCTCTGTCAAGTACTCATGATATGCCAGGCCACGTGTAAGCACTTTATATATATATATAAAATCTCATTTCACTCTCCTGATAATCCTATCTGAGTTAGGTGTGATTATCCACATTTAACATAGAAGATAATGAAGGCAGGCTGGATGCAATGGCTCACACCTGTAATCCCAGCAATTTGGGAGGCCAAGGTGGAGGGTCCAGGAGTTTGAGATCAGCTTGGACAACATAGTGAGACTCTGTCTCCACTAAAAACTAGAGCAAAGAAAGAAATAATGAAGGCACATAAGATTTTTAATTCTATGGCCATGGTCTCATTCCTGTTAAATAGAAGACCATGTCTTAAAATTCAATCCAAATTATTTAATTTTATCTTTTGTTCTCATACTCAATGTCTAAAACCTTAAATTCGAAATACTCCTGTATTGATTTTTATCTTGAAAAATCAAAAGATTAATAATGCTGCAAGACAGTCTCAAGACATATACGTAGACACACATATACAATAAATGATATGGGAAGATAAATTGTACTACTTGCTCTCAAGATAAAGATAATCAAGATCCCTGCTTAAAGTTCATCAAACATGGTTATCTAAGGTATTTAACTATTTTCACAAAACAGTCTGATAGTAAATTAAATATTTTGGTTTACTTTACAATTGTGTCCACATAGCAATGAGGCTGGTTACAGAATTCTTGCAAAATTGGACTATTATTAGAGAGAATTTACATTCTTTGAATAAAGTAACAATACCTACTTCATTCTGTGAGAAAAAGTAGCTATCTATATAAAGACATTCATAGCTAGTTTCAACAAATAGGACTCTTTCATGTTATAATTCCTGTGAAATCGCTAAATAACTATGTATTTCCTTTATGGTTTTTAAGGATGTTAACAGCTTCCCAGTCCTCTAATTGATCAGTAAAACTGACACAAAATTGATAATTACAGAATTGTTTGCCTTTACCTTGGATGGTATTCTTTTTTTTTTTTTTTTTAGAAGATGGTATTCTTTTAATTTTATTCTAGAAAAGCCAATTTTCCTATGATTAGAAAGACAGTAAAACAGTTACTGAGATTTTATCTAATCAGACATGAAACCAATTTATTCCCAGTCTAAGGTGCTTTGAAATAATAATGGTGCTGCCCTACATCCATGGAGGTGATGCCAAACACTGACCTTACACCAGTGCAAGAGTGAAAATATCTCATAAGAGAAACAAAAAGTGTATGCAATTGGGGCCTGTATTTTTTTTTTAATCACAAATATCAACTACCCAGTGTCTGTTTTACAAAAAAAAAAAGTCTGAGCTTGGCTGTGCAATCATCGAGAGAAGAAATTTGAGGGAAAAACTGCTTCCTACTGACTATTTCTATTTTTGTCTTTGTGTCTGCAAGTGAGTTTTGATTGCTGGATTGGATAGGCAAGACTTTTCTGGTTGAAACTGCAGAAAAGCATGGCAAAAATCAAGCTTAGCTACAAAATATGGAAGCCTCAGGAATGTGGCAAATCCCAAATCAGAGGATAAAAACAGAGTAATTTTGAAATGTAGGTAGGTAATAAAAACATAAGGAAAACACTTTCATCCAGATAGTGTATTTTGATAGAAATATACTAGAGTTTATTCAAAGAGGGTTTTCTACCCCCCATGGCAATTGTGATGCAAATTTGATTGACCTAAATTCTTTTAGTAACAAATAAATGTGGCATTAGAATATTATACACTTAAAGATAAAGTAAGCTAAGAAACACCAAAAATAAGTAAATGATAATCTTACATTTTTAGATTATCACATTGCTGTTACTATAACTACTGTTACTACTTCTACTATCAGTACTACCAATAACAATAACTAACATTTATTAAGAATTACTGTATGCTGAGGTATTTTAAGTGTATCATTATGTTGAATGCTAACAGTAATCTGAAGGGGTAATTATTATTCTTCTCATTTCTAGTTTGATAAATTGAGTTTTTGAGAAGCTATGTAACTTGCTAAATTTTAAACAGTTAACAAATGGGGTATCCAGGATCTAACATCAATCAAGTATGTATAACTCCAAATCTGTGAGCTTGTCTATTATACTAAATTGCTTTTTACACTTAAATACTGATGACAGAAAATAATCTGTTGGAACTGCTCAGATTTGCTATGAATTATAAATCTTGGTTCAAAATACTCAATATATGTATTCCCTACTTTTGTACCCAGCCAATCATTCCAACTGAGAAATAGTTGATATTTTATGTCCCACTGGAAAGTATTATCAACAAATATTGTCAAGTTTATGACTCTGTCCTAATTTTAATATATAGTATACATTGAGAAACAGTATTATAAAATGAGAGAGAAAGATAGATTTGAAAAATTGTTTGAAGAAGTGTTACTTTAACAAACAGAAAGGTTCATATTTGCCTAGCCTAGAGTTTTGGGACTCCTTAAAGAAACTGGTAGAATAATGAGGAAATCTGAGGAAGAAATGTGGAAACATACATTATGGATTAAGAGAGGATGAAGAAGGACCCTCTAAAGACAAATCAACCAATTTGGTCTATCAGTATGTCTTCATTCAAATTGAATGCAAATGTTACTCCTAGGGGGGATGGGGGGTGGGAGGAGACAATTTCACAAGCTATAACATATTCTTTCCAGGTAACATTTCCTCATTCTTGTCCTTATCACATTTCCACTCTCTTATTCCAATGTTTAAAAATGAACAGTTTTGGAGAGATCCAAGATGGCCGATTAGCAACAGCTCAGGAATGTAGCTCCCAGTGAAAGCGCAGAGAACGAGTGGACGCCGCACTTTCCGACGAATTTTTGTTGCCCACAGACCGGGAGATTCCCGGCAGAGGAGCCACAC
>CAUYQU010103954.1:0-28176 GCA_963574635.1 Cheracebus regulus
ACACTCCCACCAACAGTGTAAAAGTGTTCTTATTTCTCCACATCCTCTCCAGCATCTGTGGTCTCCAGATATTTTAATGATCGCCATTCTAACTGGTGGGAGATGGTATCTCAATGTAGTTTTGATTTGCAGTTCTCTAATGACTAGTGATGATGAGCATTTTTTCATATGTTTGTTGGCCTCATGTATGTCTTCTTTTGTTTTGCAATCTACCCATCTGACAAAGGGCTAATATCCAGAATCTACAAAGAACTATAACAGATTTACAAGAAAAAAACAAATAAGCCCATTCAAAAGTGGGCAAAGGATATGAACAGACACTTTACAAAAGAAGCTACTATGATTTTTATTTTATAGACAAGAGAATTGAATTAAAGCCCAAAAGAGTTTTAGCTACTTGGTGAAGGACACTTTGAAACAGAAGGCAAATCTGAGACTTCCACCAAATCTATCAATGTCATGTGTACACGTTGAAGCACATAACCACTTTTACTTTCGTGGGATCAGAAATATTTTCATTTTATTTTTCTCAAGTGTATTTATGAATGATTGTCCTATTGATGAATGCCATTCACTGTATGAGAAATTATGGATTAAGAGTCAAAGAAAATAAAATCTCGGTGCTCAGGATAGACATAGTCAAGAACTCTCTTTGAGAACAAAACCAAGAAGATAAGCTGCTTGATATTACAATGCTATTGCCTTCGATTTTACTGTAGGACACTAAACTTCTAAATAGAATCTGTAAATCTCTAAAGCAGGATAATATGAGCAGAAACAAGGACAAGAGGGAAAAGTGTTCTGACCTGAACCCTTGCAGAGAAGTCAAGGCTAAATAGGAGATGTGGAACATTTGTTTGCACCTCTGTTCACCAGTTATTGATGTAAAAAGTTTAATGAGAGCAGTGTCATATAGCATTTAAAGCATAAGTTATGAAGTCAGACAAAATTTGAATCTCATATTTACTACCTTTTAATGTTATGATTTTGTGAAAGTTATTTGCAGTTTTTGACCTTCACTTTCTTATCCTTAAATGGAGAAAATAATTTCTAACTCAGAGAGTGGCTGCAAGGATTAAATGAAAAAAATATGTGGTAGTAGACTTTTGTGTTTTCCTGCTCAATATCCATTCCCTTTTTCTTGGGTTAGCAGCAACTTGCTCCACAGGGAATCACCGTTTCCTTTATCATCTCATTGTAGTTGATAGGAAGGTTATTAATTCTTTAGCTATAAAGTTTGACCTTTGAGCCACACCTGCAAAATCAGAGTAATATTGATTTGTCAAAAATTAAATATACCACCAAACATACAGCAGTAAATGAAATCCCAGCACTTTTGCTAGGACTATTAAAAAAAAAAAAAAAACAAAACAAAACTGGAGTTATCTTTCTCCTAGAGTTGCTAATTGTTAGCCGAAATGCGGCAGACTATAAATAATAAGCAGCTAGCAGATAATAATCTGCCACCTTGCAGAAAGAGCTTTCCTGATGACAGACACAAAGTGGAGAAAAGCATAGCCAAAATATGGAGAGACTCGTCTTTTTGAAGGCATTGATTGAGCCGCTAGATCCATCCATACTTGAAGGTAGATGCATCAGTGGACTTCCTTGACCTGTGACATGATTTGAATATGATTTGTCTCTTGGCAGTTGAAAAAAATAGTGGTGAGTACTCCATGTAAACCACTTATTATAATAATACTGTACTTCCTCATGACATATATTTAATTCTTTTCTAGAACTATTATTACTCTTTATGTTTTTATTAATTCTTATATCATATTATATCTTGCCAATTCATCTGTGAAGTTTTTTAGGTCAGGCACATATTTCTGTTCCTTCCCAGCCATCTAGTAATTAGGTGTCAAATTCCTAACAATTTTATTTATTCTTTAATATAATTATTATAACACATTGCTGTTCTGGAAACAATAAACTTCTGATTTTAATTTATGTTGCCCCCATAACATAAGTGTTATGTTAGCCAAGATTTAAAATGGAATCTAATCAAAGTCAGAGAAAATATTTGCAAAATATTATGCAGTCATTAAAATTACTTTCATGTTTAAAATTATGAAAATAATTTGAAAACAAAATACAACAATACTGATATTATATTTAGAATCTAGTACTAAAATTAGGATTCTCTTCCATAAGCTGATTTTTTTACATCAGATATATAATCTAAGTTGATATTATATGGCCATTCCAGGGCAAAATCCATTTACGTAAACATCGGGCTAAGTGTAAAATGGGAAAGCCCACATTTTTACTTTTTGAGGCACATTCCCACTGACATCATGCAAATAGAATATGGAGACTATGTTTACTTATAATTCTGGATATAGAGCACTTTTAACATGTGGAGTATGCAAAGTTTTCATTTCCCAAGTTTCTGGTGATTTGCCACTAAAATATCTCCTCAATGCCGGCTTCCCAATCCAACATAATGCAATGGTATCATACAATCTCCTGAGACAAATACATGACTTGATTTAACAATCAGAAAACTATATGAGGTAAGAGTCTTCAAAAAGAAAAGACCCATAACTATGAGAATTTTTGTCTGTTTTTCTTTGAGGTTTTATCTAATTGCCTACAAGAGTGGCTGTAACATAACAAACATTGGATATTTTTTTCAAAGAATGGATGGATAGTATTTTTCCTGTTTATAAGGATAAATGTAGTTAAACATGGAAAGAGTCAGAAAGTCATCCAAATTTTAATTCTGTCACATACAAGTCCTGGGCATCTTATTCTGACAGAATGTTGTTTCTGAGACTTCTATTATGTCAGAGGAGTAAATAATGAGAGAAGAAATGAAAATGTACACTTACTCTGTACCTTCTTTCACTATCAGATAATTTATAGTAACAAAATATTGGAAACAATCTAAATGCATATTAATAGGATATTAGTTAAAATTATGATATCCATATATTATAGAATATTTTTCATTAAAATAATGCTTAAGATGCTTAAAATTAACAAATATTACCATATAAAAAGTAGAAAAGCATATTAAGATAGTTATATTTTTCACCTTTATGATGCCATATGTTTTAAAATGTATTCTCTAGATAGTTGAAAAGTAATATTGAGCATTTTAATGATTGCTGTTCTACATAATGCACATGTTTAATATATTGGTAGCTCTGGTAAGTGAAGATTTTATCAGCACAGTTGCTAGTGGTATTCATTGTGGGGAGGGCACTGTTAAATAATCTAAAGAAAAAGATTTCTCCAAACATATTTCAAAGAAAACACTATTGGTTCAAATTCTTCCTTCTTTCAGTCAATGATTATGGAGAAGTCCTGCTTGAAGAATTAATGGAAAAGGGAAATAATTTTATCTTCCCTGAAAAAGAAGGCAGAACAGATGGGAAATATGCTGTTCTAGTTTTCTTCCTTTCCCATAAAGAAATAGGAAGGTAGAAACAATATGTTTTCTAGTGCAGATAATCAAAATCATTTCTCTTTATTTCAATGAGCAATTATAAGGACCACAATCATTTGGTTTTTGGAATTATGGTCCTGATATTTCCAATGTGAGAGTATTGCAATAAATGGTATTAATATTTTTTATTTTTACTAGGGAACATATTAAATTTTCTCTTTCGTCAATATTTACTTTATGGTTGTTCCTCTTCTATAGTAAATTTGTAAAGATTCAAGACACTAGCCTCTCATGTAGTCATATAATATGCCTCCTTTTAAATAAATTTTATAATTGCCTCTACTAATATTTCAAAGCTCAGGCCAAGTTTTTTTGACTCATGGACTTTGGTAACTCTTCTGCAATGTGAAAATTTTATCCTAGACTTGCAGATGTGTTCATTATTTCTACATTATTACCTGTCTTATATAATTTTATATTTTCATTACTCAAGTTTTGGCTCTATTAATAATTCTTGTTATGTGTCATAGAAATGATGACTGCATTAAAAATGGCAATTTAAAAGTTATATTTATAAAATGTCACTTTTGAATCACATTAGAGTTCAGATTCCTAATATGCTTAGTACTTTATTGCAAAGCAATAAGCAAAGTTTACATCATTGTGAAGTTAAAGCTTACCTCCTATAAAGTACTTAAGTGGCACAGGTATCTAATAGCATTGCATTTGATCAGTTAAGAAAGTAGATTAAAACATTAAAACATTTCCTGGACCATCATCACTTGTAGCATAAAAAAAGTAGATAAAGAAAATTAATCAGTATTGTCTTTGCTCATAACCAACAAAGTTTTATTTTATTACTTAAGCTATTTGAGTACCATATACTTAGGTCAAGTAGCATATACTGAGTTCAGAATTAATTGACTCTACAAGATATTGACATTAACATTTAAGGCTAATTTTTTTTTTACCATGGTTGTGAACTTTTTGAAAACCATGACTGTATCATGTAAATTTTTGCATTTTTAGCAACCAGTTAATTGCTCAGAAAGTTCTAAAAAATTTAGTTCAGCAATCAAGTAAACAATGTTCCCATCTATTCTGTAGCTATAGTATATGCATTCAGCACCATGGACAGCACTTTACTTTTTTTGATACTTTTAAAAAAAATTTTGGGAGTATATAGTAGGATATGTATTTATAGGGTAACTGAGATGTTTGATACAGGCATGCCATGTCAAATAAACACATGATGAGAAATGGGGTATCCATCTCTCAAGCATTTCTCCTTTCAGTAACAATCCAATTACTTAATATAGTCACCCTATCAAATAGTAGCTGTTATTCATTTTTTCTAACTATTTTTTTGTACCCATTAGGCATCCTCACCTTCTCTCAGCCCCACAGTGTCCTCCTTAGCCTCTGGTGACCATCCTTCTACTATCTATGTCCACAAGTTCAATTGTTTTGATTTTTAGATTCCACAAATAAGAACATGAAGTTTGTCTTGCTGTGCCTGGCTTATTTCACTTAACGTAATGAGCTCCAGTTGCATCAGTGTTGTTGCAATAACTGACTCTTATTCTTTTTCATGGCTGAATAGTACTCCATTGTGTATTTGTACCACATTTTCCTTCTTCATTCATTTGTTAATGGACACTTAGGTTGCTTTCAAATCTCAGCTATTGTAAACAGGTCTGCAACAAACATAGGAGTGCAGATATCTCTTCGATACACTTACTTCCTTTCTTTGAAGTATATACCCACCAGTGGAACTGCTGGATCATATGGTAGCTCTATTTTTAGTTTTTTGAGGAACTCCAAACTTTTCTCCATCGTGGCTGTACTAATTTTACATGTCCACTAACAGTGTGCAACAGTTCCCATTCCTCCACATCCTCACCAGCATTTGTCTTTGGATAGAAGCCATTTTAACTGGGGTGATGATATCTCATTATAATTTTGATTTGCCTTGAGAATGATCCATGTGCTGAGGAAAAGAATGTACATGCTGTCCCTCTTAAATGAAGTGTTCTGTAAATATCTATTAGATCCCTTTGGTCTATAGTGCAGATCAGCTCTGAAGTTTGTTTATTTTCTGTCTAGAAGATCTGTTCAATGCCAAAAACAGGGTGTTGAAGTCTCCAGCTATTATTGTATTAGGGCCCATCTGTCTCTTTAGCTCTATTAACATTTTTTCTATATATATGAGTGCTCCCATGTTAGGCACATATATGATTGTTATATCCATTTGCTGAATTGACCCTTTTATTATTATATAGTGACGCTTTTGTCTGTTCTTATAGGTTTTTTCCTTGAAATCTACTTTTTCTGATATAATAGGTATAGTAACTCCTGCTCTTTTTTGCCTTCCATTGGCATGGAATGTCTTTATTTTTCACCTATAAAGACACACATAGATATTCCATCCCTTTATTTACAATCTATGTGTGTTTTTATAGGTGAAGTGTGTTTTGTATAGGCAACAGATCAAGGAGTCCTTTTTTTAAATCCATTCAGGCAGCTATGTCTTTTGATTGGAGAGTTTAGTCTATTTACATTCAATGTTATTATTGATAAGCAGGAACTTACTCCATTTTGTTGTTTTCTGATTATTTTGTGACCTTCTCTTCCTTCTTTCAGTCCTGTTTTTCTCTAATGAAGATGATTTTCTCCAGTGATAGGATTTTGTTTCTTGCTTTTTATTTGTGTGTGTGTGTGTGTGTGTGTATCCATTGGTTTGAGGTTACCATGAGGCTTGCAAAATCTATCTTACAACCTATTATTTTAACCTGAAAACAATTTAACGCTGTTTGCATAAACAAACAAGCAACAAGAAAACTAATAAAAATTCTATGCCTTAACTTCATCCCCCTACTTTTTAAGTTTTTATTCTTCTATTTATATTTTATTGTGCTATGTCTTGAAAAATCATTGTAGTTATTATTTTTCCTTGGCTCATCATTTAGTCTTTCTACTTACAATAAGAATAGTTTACACACCACAATTAAGTGCTATTATATTCTGGGTTTTTCAGTGTACTTACTGTAACCAGTAAGTTTTGTACCTTCAGATGATTATTTATTTCTCATTAATGTTCTTTTCTTTCTGATTGAAGTACTTGCATTAGCATTTCTTATAGGATGGGTCTGGTATTGATGAAATCCCTTAGCTTTTGCCTGGCAAATTCTTTATTTCTTCTTCATCTTGGAAGGATATGTTTGCCAGATGTACATTCTAGGATAAAAATTATTTTCCTTCAGCACTTTAAATATGTCGTGCCAATCTCTCCTGGTCTGTAAAATTTTCACTGAAAAGTCAATGAAATGCCAGATGTACTTGAGCTCCATTGTATGCTATTTGTTTCTTTTCTCTTGCTGCTTTTAGGATCCTTTCGTCATCCTTGACTTTTGGGGATTTGATTATTAAATGCCTTGAGGTTGTCTTTTTGGGGGTTAAATACGCTTAGTATTCAATAACCTTCTTGTTCTTAGATATAAATATCTTTCTCTAGGTTTGAGAAGGTCTCTGTTATTATCTCTTTGAATAAATTTTGTCCCTCTGTCTGTCTCTTTCTCTGTGTCCTCTTTAAGGCCAATATATCTTTGAATGGCCCCTTTGAAGGTGTTTTCTAGATACCGTAGTCATGCTTCGTTGTTTTTTATTCTCTTTACTTCTGTAAAGTAAATTACCTTTTACTTTTGTCTCCTCTGACTGTATATTTTCAAATTGTCTGTTTTCAAGCCCACTATTTCTTTTTTCTGCTTGATCCATTCTGCTATTAAAAGACTGATGCATCCTTCAGGATGCCAATTGCATTTTCAGCTCCAGAATTTCTGCTTGATTCTTTTAAATTATTTCAATCTCTGTTAAATTTATCTGATAGAATTTGAAATTCCTTCTCTGTGTTATCTTGAGTTTTTTTCTGTTTTCTCAACTCTGATATTTTGGATTATGTCTGACAGGTCACATTCTCTGTTTTTCCAGGATTGATCCCTGGTGCCTTATTTATTTCATTTGGTGAGGTCATGTTTCCGTGGATGGTGTTGAAGATGGGCATTGAAGAGTTAGGTATTTATTGTAGGTCTTCACTGGCTGGGCTTATTTGTAGTCACCCTTCTTGAAAAGGCTTTTCAGCTATTTGAAAGAGCTTGGGTGTTGCGATCTAAGCTGTATCTTCTTTAGGGGCACCCCAGACCTAGTAATGCTGTGGTTCTTGCAGACTCTTAGAAGTACTGCCTTGATGGTCTTAGATAAGATCCAAGAGAATTCTCTGGGTTACCAGGAAGAGACTGTTGCTCTCTTCTCTTACTCTATCCCAAACACAGAATCTCTCTCTCTGTTCTGAGTCACCTGAAGCTTGGAGGGTAGTGACACAACCACTGTGGCCACCGCCACTGTGATTGTGCTGGGTCAGACTTGAAGTCAGCACAGTGCTGGGTGCCACACAAAGCCTGCTGTAACCACTCCCTGGCTACTGACTGTGTTTACTCAAGGACTAGGGCTCTATAATCAGCATGTGGCAAAGCCAGCCAGGCCTGTGTCCTTCCCTTCAGGGCACTGAGGTCCCTCAGGCTCCAGGTGGGTTTAGTAGTGCTATCTGGGAGTCAGGGTGAGGAGTCAAAAACCTTAGGAGTCTACCTGGTGTTTTATTGTACTGGGGATGATTTGGCACTCAAGTCACAAGCCACAGTCCTTCTCACTCTTTCCTTCCTATTGCAAATGCAGAAGAACATCACCCATAGCCACCAGCACCCCTGGCAATGAGGAGTACTGCCAGGCTTCCATGAATGCTCCCTTAAGGCCCACAGACTCTTATGTCAGCTTGTGGTAAATGTTACCTGGCCTGGAACTCACCCTTCATAGTGGACTCCCCTCTAGCCCAGGGCAGGTCCAGAAATGTCATCCAAGAGTCAATCAGGGATCCTAGGAGCCCTCTTGGTGCTCTACCCCACTGTGGTTGTTTTGCTACCTAAGGTGCAAGACAAAGTCGCCTTTACTTTTGCCTCTGCTTTTCTCAACCACAAGGAGTTTTGCCCTATAGCCACCACAGCTGGTCATGTGCTGACTCTTCCCTGAAGCCAGCAAGTCTCAGTGGCTCATCAAGGCCCTAGATGTGGTACCCAGGCATCACTGCTGGTTATTCAGGGCCCACAGACTCTTCAGTTGGCAGGTGATAAATGCTTCCAGGACTGGGTCCTTTCCTTCAAGGTAGCCAGTTCTCTTCTGGCCCAGGGTATGCCTAGAAATATCATCTTGGAGCTCGGGCCCGGAATGGGGTCCTTAAGGCTCTGACCAGTGCACTATGCTGCTGTGGCTCAGCTGGTAATTTAAGGCGCAAGACAAAGTCCTTCTGACTCTTCCCTCTCTTTTCCTCAAGTGGATGAAAGAGTCTCTTTTGGAGCCGCAAGCTATGCATCTTGGGGTTAGGGGAACGGTGATGCCAGCACTCCCTTGGCTGCCACAGTTGATGTTTCAGTAGGTTGTGTGCCCGTGAATCTACTGTCTCTAGTTCTAGTTCAGACTTAGGACTTGCCTACAAGTTGCACCTTTTATGGCTGAGATTGCCTTTCAAGTTTACTTGGAGACACAGAGTGGCTGCAGCTCTCGATGCTGAGATTTGCAGGCATTCAAGTGGAGACTGCTGGGATGAGAGATTCCCCTTTGGCTAGGGCTGGTTTAAATGCTCACTCTGTGGACAGGTGTCTGCTGAGTTTTGTTGGGTTTTCCTTTCTGCTTTAACAGGGCAGTACTGAGTTAGATTCCTCACAATTGCTGCGTTCTCCCTCTCCCAGCACCCAGAGATACTCTCCACAGCATGCAGCTGCTCCCTGGGTGGAGGAGAGGTGGCATCTGCAACTCAGGACAGTGTTTTCTTTGTTTCTTTTCTTTTCTTTTTCTTTTTCTTTTTCTTTTTTTTTTTTTTTGAGACAGAGTCTTGCTCTGTCTCCCAGGTTGGAGTGCAGTAGTGTGATATCGGCTCACTGCAACCCACGTCTCCTGGGTTCAAGTGATTCTCCTATCTCTGTCTCCTGAGTAGCTGGGATTATAGGCATGTGCCAACACACCTGGCTAATTTTTGTATTTTTAATAGAGATGGGGTTTTACCTTGCTGGCCAGGCCTTGAACTCCTAACCTCAGATGATCTGCTCACCTCGGGATCCCAAAGTGCTAGGATTACAGGCGTGAGCCACTGCGCCCAGCCAGGACTGTTTTTTCTATCCCTTCAGTGCCTATTTAAGCAATGTGAAGTTAAAACTAGTTACTATGAGGGCTCACCTGTTTTTTGGTTCTTATGAAGGTATTTTTTTTCTTAAAGAAGGCTGTTAACTTGCTGTTCTTGCTCGGGAAAACAATAGGTAGAGCTTTCTATTCAGCCATCTTGCTCCGCCTCTCAGTCTTTTTCAATTAGGATTTCAACATGCTACAAACTAGACTTGAAAATATACGGTTAAGTTCCTTACCACCTCCTTTTGGGCATACTGAAAAGACTCCATTTCTCTTTATAGGTAGCTAAGAAATCCTGATCTGTATGTGGTACAACTCTAGCTGTTTGGAAAACAATGGGCTGAATGCTCCATAGAAGGGAGATAAGGGAACATAAATATCATTATTTGTCAAGTGCCTATTTCTTCACAAATATGAAAGTTCCACAGTTGCAGGAACTTTGTCTTGTTTGTTGCTTTATCTTCATTGCTCAGCCCATAGTCTGTAACAAAATAGGTTGTTGAAGAAATGATTCATGTGGTGCCTCTCTGGTAAAAATCTCATTAGTAAGCACAACAAAAACAACAAACAAGTTGTTAATACCTGTTCATTAGAATGCCAGTAATGAGACTTCGAAAATTGATGTGACTTGTGTAGCTGGCTTCATTCAAATTAAAGTTCAACAGAGAATTCATAAATTCTATGTAACCAACAATCTACTGGGCTCTTACTTCATAAGTACAGTGAAACCATTTTGTATAACTAAAATACTTCTAAAGAAAAACACTATTAAAAATACATGTTCTTGAAGATTTATATCTGTGAAGTAGAGTAAAACATATTATTTAGAGACTAGGACAGCATAAATACGAGAAGATAAGTGAGATGCATGGTGATGTATCATGTCGTGAAATGTTTAAACCTCCACATGGTGCAGAGATGAGTAGAGATTTATATACGGGCAGACTGCTCTGATGACATTGACATGCATCATTGGAGAATGACTGCAACTATAAAATAGATATTGATAACTAGAACAACGCAGTATGTTTCACACTAAGGTGAACAAAAATTCAAGAGGATGTTAAATCACATGATACATTTTTGAATATCCAGGGGAAAAAAATCGTACTTGGTGAAGCCTAGTAGACCAAAGGCGTTATACATAGATAATGACTGGTAATAATCTGGACATAACTATTCATTTTTCCCTAAGCCCCCAGTTACTATGAACTTAATACTAGTCCTTTTACCTTGAAAATAAAAGAGATTATTAATATATCACCCCTTTCTATTAATAGTCCTGGCATTATTTGACTCTAACCTGGAAAGTTTCAAAGTAGACCTACACAACAAAATGTAGAGGAATTTTGCTTTTTGCTTTGATATACAGCCTGTGTGATGCGGGGTGATTAATAGGTTGCTTAACTTACTAACAGTGGTTTCAAGTGCCTCTATAAACCCTGATGAAATACAACTTTGGAAATGCTGACTGTAGCAATTTTGGATGAATGCAGTCACCATATACCCTCCTTCCAGCATGCAGAAACACACATCTCTCCTAAAAACTTCTTTTCCTGTTTTTAAAACTGTGTAAGTTGTCTTTTTCACAGATTAAAAACATAGTTTAGGGCCGGGCGCGGTGGCTCACGCCTGTAATCCCAGCCCTTTGGGAGGCTGAGGTGGGTGGATCATGAGGTCAAGGGATCAAGGCCATCCTGGCCAACATGGTGAAACCCCGTCTCTACTAAACATACAAAAAATTAGCTGGGCGTGGTGGCACGTGCCTGTATTCCCAGCTACTTGGGAGGCTGAGGCAGGAGAATCGCTTGAACCCGGGAGGTGGAGGTTGCAGTGAGCCGAGATTGTGCCACTGCACTCCAGCCTGGCACCTGGTGACAGAGTGAGACTGTCTCAAAATATATATATATATAATATATATATATATAGTTTATGTAAAACAATTTCTGGTTGAAAGTTTTAAAATTATCAGTTGATCATTTACTGATGCAATGCCAAGCAACTGGTTTCATTGTTTTATTTTTTCTTCCTTGTTTTTTCTCTTTGCTGAGCTATTTATACACACCTAAATCAGTGTTTTAGGAAAAAAGCAAACACAGTTTAACAATTTTTTAAAAATGCCCATCAGATCTTGTGCAACAGATTTAATTCCTTAAAGAACCTCTGTACTTTGGATGGACTTCTATCAGATTTTTATTCCAAACAGACTTCCATGTAAAAGCACTTCCAGGGCTAAATGGTTGACTCACATTCCAAAAGATACAGCCTACATTAGTAACCACCACTGGATACAGACTCATTTAAGATAAAATGAGCATTTACTTATAGGAAAAAGGAAAGAAAGAAAAGCACCACTTCAGAAGTTGAACAATGAGAACACATGGGAGGGGAACATCACACACCCCGGCCTGTTGAGGGATGGGGAAACAAGGGGAGGGAGAGCATTAGGACAAATATCTAATGCATGTGTGGCTTAAAACCTGTATGGCAGGTTGATAGGTGCAGAAAACCATCATGGTACATATATACCTATGTAACAAACCTGCACGTTCTGCACAAATATCCCGGAACTTAAAGTAAAATAAATAAAGAAAATAAAGAAAAGCACCACTTCTTTCACAAGACAATGACATCATTCGTCAGTGAGAAGAACCAACGTTTAATTATTCTACCTTTACCGTATGTTTGGAAGGCATTAAAGAAACAGCATAAAACTAGAAGACAAAATGTAGTGATTAAAATATTGGGCTTTATATTTAACCAGAATAAATTTGTATTCAGATTCTTCCACTTTATCTGAGGACCCATTTAGGTACTATACATCCATTTCAATATCTGCAAATTAGATAATGCTAGCACCCAACTCTTACATTGTGAGTATTCATTGAGATAATGTATCAAACACATAATTTGGTACAATGCATGACACATAATGAATATTCCTAAAAGATATATCTTAATCTTAGTAGATTTTATGTCATTAACCAGCAGTCTCATTTTTAACTGGTTGGTTACAAAATAGACAGATTAATGGGCCTTATTTTCAGGCAGAATCTGCATTAAAAATTTCATCTGGATTAACTTAGCATACAATTAAATTTGCAACGTGAACATAATTTCTCTATTGTTCATATGGAAAAAATTGGGGCACAAAGAGATTGAGTAATAATGCTAGATGACAGCTCAGGTATGACTGATATCACAAATTTGAATCTAGGCTATAAGTTAGAGTACACACATTTACTACCACACTCCTCACTTATTAAAATAGGGACAAGAGAAAAGAATACAGGAGAAAGTGATTCCCACCAACAAGACAGAAGAGAAAAAGAAGGGGACAGAAACTTCTTGAAAGTCTATTCTGCTTATTTGGTTCATTTACTTTTCACTAAAATCTTTAAGAAGCCATTACATATTTTTTTAATTATAAGATAATATAAAATATGTGGAAAACATATAGAGAATAATTTTTAAAAAACACACACCTCAAGAAAGAATATATTTCCAACAGAATAAAAATATCCTAACAATCTGATGAATGCATTCCTTTCCCTTATCCTTTGTTACAAGTAACCAATATTCAGAATGCAGGGTTTACATATCATCAATTTGTTATACTTTTAATATATATGTTTATCCCAAATAATATAAAGCATTGTTTAGTTTATTTTAGTTTCCACATGCAGCACTGTAATTTATGTATTCTTCATAAAATTGCTTTTTCATTTAAATGTATGCTATGATGTTCATCCATTTTTATATGTATAGCTATAGTGCCTTCAATTTCACAATTTGATATTATTCAATTTTAATAAAACATCACATTTTATTTATCTATTCAATTTTAAGAAAACATCACAGTTTAACTATTTTTTTTTTGTTGAAGTTCTTTTTTACCCTATATTACCCTAGTGTTTCTCTACATGTTTTCTATATTACCCAAGTGCTCACGTGGAAATATGCAGGACTTTCTCTAGAACATATACTGAAAATTTGAATCATAGGAATGAAAGTTTAAAAGATCCTAGTTATTGACAAAAATATTTCACTTCTTCAGCTTAACTAGGTATTACTAAATTGTTCTCCAAAGCAGGAATACTAATTTACAAAAGTGTCTCTTATTCCACATACTCCAACAATCGACATTATCAAACTGACATTTCTGTAAATCTAATCAGTATGCATTAGAATTGAATTATATTTAAATGCCATTTCATGTATTACTAGTGAGATGAAACACAATTTTCAAGTTTATTTGATATTCAAGTTTTTCCTTCTACACTTCTTACATTTGCCAATTCTTTTAATTAGGCTATTACTTTTTTTTATCAACATGTTGGGGTTATATTTATTCTGAATTTTGCTCTTCTGTGACTTATTTATGTTGTCGATGTCTTCTACCAGACTTTGAACTTTTTAATTAAAAAAAATTGTTTTTGATAAACTTTTTATTGACATATTCAAATACATAAATATCAACCTTATCGTTTACACTCATGTTTTATTTTAAAGCCATTTCCTACACAGAAGTCACACACATTTCCTAGATTTCCTAGAATTTTCTCTAAAAATATTAAAACTGATTCATACACTTTGGCATTGAATCAACAGAGAACTGATTTGTGGATATAGTAGGGGTTAGGAATCCTACACTGTTTATTTCCACATGGGTTTTAAACTATTAAACCACCCAAAGTGAGACCAGGGCAGTATAAGTCAAAGCCAAATGTAGGAGAACATTAGATTTATCAGGCTTATCATGCCAAAGGGATTGCATTTTATCCCAAGGCCAGTGAGTGACATCACCTCATGATATAAACAGAATAGTGGTTTTTACCAGATGGGCAATGGAGAGCATAACAAGGAGGCAGTTGTGTTGTGCAGGTGACAGATAACAGGGGACTGACCCAGGCAAGGATACAAAAATCGTTATCATTGCCACAGCTTATTCTGGGAGTTACTAGGGCCTCTGTGGAGACTCAAACCTTGATGGCTTTTGCCATCTTGGGTAAATATTTATTTGTACATCTCTTTTCCCTCCAAAAAGTGAATTTCTAGAGGACAGAAAAACATGTGAGCTATCTGTGGGCCAAGTCTGTAGCATTAAAATTGCCTTTCCAATTATCTCTCTTTAGCCTGCTGTTCAAGCAGAGAAAGAAAAATAATCAAACCACAAGGGAATAATTTGAGGAATTTAAGACAATGCCTACTATTGATAGGACATGAGGTAACCACAAATGACAATGCAGTTTCTTAGGACTCATAACATCTGGGGACAATAACCATCCCTAATTCCAAAAGGGCAAGAAGAAGTGTAATGGAACCCTGAGAATGAGAAAAACTGAAAGGTCACCCTTCAGGAGTTGTGACTTTGATAATCTGCAAGTTTAGACAAGCCAAACTAAAAGGGCTCTGCTATAAAGCATATAGGGAATGGAAACTTTGATTTCATTCTCCTCTCTAGTACACAGCCAATGCCCACTATGGTCAAACTCAATAGGAAGCTAGATGGCAAGGGAGCTTTCTGATCCCATCCACACAGATCATCCTTGGAGGTGCAGGGCAGGGTGAAGAAGTGTGGAAGGAGGTCTGGAGGTGCTCAGAGCCCTGTCCTCCTCAAACATTGTAAGTAGAAAATACTTACAATGCAAATGCAATCAAAGACTATGCTCCCATTCTCCCACCAGTCAGGTTCCTTCCTTTGAGTGCTGACTCCAACATTCAATAATGAAAGATTTCAATAAACATTTCTGTAATCAATTTTTGTATCAGAGTGACATAAAAATAGGTTTTGCACTCTTTATCTCATTTAGTCCTTTTAGTAACATCTTAACTTAGATCATTTTTATTTATATATTACAGATGAGGAAACTATAAGAGAAGAGAGATTACTAAAGAGAGTTATAGAAAGTCAAAAGGAGGCTAATAATTTAAGAAGGCTGTAGACTTCACTCATGGGGAGGAACCTAATCCAGATCTTCATATCCCGAAGGAGCAATAGTATAATATTTCAAGTGCTCTACCAGCAAATCAGAGCAGTTACCTTGATACAGGGGAAGAAAACTCCTCTGGGGACTGTATAATCTGATTTGATCCTAACTCTCAACTAGGCCACAGGACTTCTAGGCTTCACTTCAGATGATAATTATATCCACAGTAGAGCTACCTTTTAAAGCAGAAAGTACAGCTTTCCTTTGAATAACTGGTTATTCTGAAAAAATTAAAAAGGTGGTAAATAAATTTGAAGAGGCTGGTGCTAATTAAATTCAGAAAACATGTTGGATTTGCCTTAATATGAACAAATAACAGACATTTTTTATCCTCATTTATCACAAAAGTCTTGTCATCCAAATAAATAATAGATGACTAAGAGGCAGAATGTTCAAGAGTCTCTTCTCATATTTGAAAGATTAAGGTCATCACAACTGATACATATTACAAATATGCCTATGAAGAAAAAGATAAATATTAAGACTGCAAATTGAGGAAATTAAAACTCTGTATTAAGGGAAATAAAACACTGGAGTCTTTTTTTCCCCCTCAGATAAAGTAATTGTGAAATATGAAAATTGGAGCAGGATATAATGTGCAATTAGGCAACATGAGGGAAACAACTAATTCCAGGGGGAAAAAGTTAGACAAGTAAAATTAGGGCTTACAGACAAAGCAATTAATTATAAAGAATGATTTGGAGGCTAAATGTATTCTTTTAAATAATGTGCTTTCCATGTAAAATTAGCATACCACAACGATAAGAATGCTTTTTTTTTTCTTTAACAGAAGTTCTACTGAGTAATAATCAGAAGGTAAGAACCAGGAAGCTTAGTAACAAGTATAGAGAAAATATGAGGTTAATGAAGGTTCCAGTACTAACTTATAGGCAAATATGTCTGTTGTGTATTTTTGTTTTATTGGTAGCAGTTTCTGTTAGGCCATGATTAAAGCAACAACAGAACGGTCACAGTTCCCTTCACTGTTTAGGTTTTTATTTCAGGAAAGACATTATTTTGTATAACCTTTGTTTTCATTATCCTTTGTTAAACACAGCCACTAAATAAATTTTTTACTATTTTTCCTGCTTGCTTAATCCCTGTGTTTCCATGCAGATAAATCTCGTATAATTAGCTTGAGCTTTGGAAAATGGTGTTGCCTGGCACACATGAAATGAAGTTTTATGCCGTGCCAAAGGAAGTTACAAACTGTTATGGGAATAGAAATGCTTTACTTGGAGTTCCTTGCCCGTGGCCATACAAGAAATAAAGAGAGAACAGAGAAAATTATTCAGCACTAAAAATTTTTCCCCAGCCCCCTCAAAAGTATCATATTTTATTTTCATTGATTTTCCTTGATATCTCACATCTAAAATTTTAATTTTGGCTACACTGCAATCATATTAACAAAACTAATTATAAGAAAAGTTTTTTTAAAGAATTAGTCAAAATAGGTGATTTATTTATGTGTCCTCAGGGCCTAGCACAGGGCCTGGCATACAAAGATAATTAACTTATAAAACAATGAAAGATAATAGCATCAATTCTCTGAGAGCATTCAATGATAATACTTTCATTTTTACCTTCTGGGTTCAGTATCCCAGTATTCTATGTTTTGTTTTGTTTTTTTTCATCCTCATTGTAGATTTGGTCAGCTGCATAATTTACTGCCTTGGGGCATCAGCAGAATTTCTAAGAGACAGAATAATAAGTTCAAAATATTATTCAATAGTAAACATTCAGCCACATACATACACATATATGATGTACCAATGTACCAAGCACCAACAAGCAGAACAAACATAAATGGACATTCCTTTCAGTCATTCAAGACTGGACATTCTCTTCCAAGTCATATAGAAAAAAATATTAGTAGCAGGCTAGACTTTGCATTTCTCCATTATCTGGAAATTCGATATCAAAGATATATACAGCATAAGGTAAAAACAGAAAATAAATTTTAGAACAAAAGATAGAATGTTAACCTCAATTGTTTGATTACTAATTTTGATATGGTTTGGCTCTGTGTCCCCACCCAAATCTCATCTTGCAGCTCCCATAATTCATATGTGTTGAGGGAGGGACTCAGTGGGAAATAACTGAATCATGGGGGTAGGTCTTTCCCATGCTTTTCTGGTGATAGTGAATGGGTCTCACAAGATCTGGTAGTTTTAAAAACAAGAGGTTCTCTGCATAAACTCTCTCTTAGCTTGCTGCCATCCACGTAGGATGTGACTTGCTCCTTCTCACCTTCTGCCATGCTTGTGAAGCTTCCCCAGTCATGTGGAACTGTGAGTTCTCCATTAAACCTCTTTTTTGTAAATTGCTCAGTCTTAGGTATGTTTTTATTAGCAGCATGAAAACAGACTAATACACTAATGTTGTTTGGTTTACATTACATAGATCAGACATTCTCAAAGGGTGGTGCCGATCTCTGCAGCATCTGCATCACTTGGGAACTTGGTACAAAAACACATTCTTTGGATGAAGCTGGAAACCATAATTCTCAGCAAACTGACACAAGAACAGAAAACCAAACACCGCATGTTCTCACTCATAAGTGGGTGTTGAACAATGAGAACACATGGACATAGGGAGGAGAACATCACACACTGGGTCCTGTTGGGGGTGGGGAGTAGGGGAGGGATAGCAGGGCATGGAGATTGGTGAGGGATAACATTAGGACAAATACCTAATGCAGGTGATGGGGGATGGATGCAGCAAACCTCCATGGCCATGTGTATACCTATGTAACAATCCTGCACGATCTGCACATGTACCCCAGGACTTAGAATATAATTTTAAACATTTTAAAAAAGAAAAAGACATTCTTGGGCAACTTACTCTTCTAGAATGAGAAACTCTGAACACAGGGCCTAGCAATCTGTGTTTTATGAAGTCCTCCATGAGAGTCTAATATAGAGTTCAAGTTTGAAAGTACTCATCTAGATAATTTTCCATACTTGGTGTGTGCTATAAGTAGAGATTGCTATTTAATAAAGCATTCATTATTTTAAAAGACAGGGAATACAGTATTTTTGGAGAGTGTTCTTATGGGAAATAGCAAATAAAAAGAGGAGCAAAGCATATTTTCCATGCTAGGTTGTTATTTTTACATTTTGCACTGGAGTAATAGACACAGCTGCTATGTCTGTGCTACTTCATCTTCTGAACTATGCCAGCTAAAAGAAGGACAAATTATCCAAGCCAGACGAATAAGAGTTCTTGCCCAGGCTTCTCCTTGTGGAAACTGGAATGAGAAATTCTCTTTCCTCATTGATTTGTCGAACTAAAGGGATCTGAGCTGAGAATTGCCCCCAGCCATGTTCCTTGTTATGAGTTTTATTTATAATATTGATGGTCCCAGCTCTCTATCTCCAGTGCAGATTTCTTTAAACACTAGACTCTGATGGCTACAATCCACTTTTCTCTCCCTTTATGGTTGATGAGGATGTTGAACTAGATTCTTGATTTCTCCCAATAGTGCTTTTTAAACCTTCTTCTCCTCCAGTTTTTCCATTACTAAATAGAAATTCCAATATCATTAACCACCCATCTACCCCTTCGCTCAGGGAAATAGCCTCTGAGTTGCATTGCTTATTTCTGTCTGTGCTCTCATATTCAATCCATTCAGTCCATTCACAAGTCCCTTTGGCTTTACTTTCAAAATATAACCTGAGTTGAGTAATTTCTTGCCAACTCTATAGCTTTTACCTGAATCCACACCACTGTAGTTTCTCCCTAGGACTGAAATGTCTACCTCCTAGTGGTTTTCCTGCTTCCACTTCATTATCTATGTAAAGATATATTTAAAGCTTATACCACAGCTTTTCATTTTCTGCTTAAAAGTTTACAATGACTTCCTGTTAAAATTAAAATAAAATCTATACTTCTTACTATAAGCTAGGAAACCCTAGATCATAGGTTCTTGTCTATTCAACAACTACATCTTACTTTCCTCATAGATCTCTTTGCTCCATCCATATGAGCTTTGTCTCTGCCCCTTGCATACACTAAGGTCACGTTCGCTTTTTTAGGGTCTTTATATTTATATTTCTGGGTCCTTCTTTCTGGAATGTTCTTGCCCCAGAGCTCTGAATGACTGCTTCTATGTAATGAACTAGGTCTCAAGTCAAGTGTCATCTCCTTAACGAAGGCTCCCCTGATCACCTTAATTAAAGTACTCCACTGTCTTCCACTAGCCTTAGTCCCTAACTTTATCCCAGACTGCTTTTTTTATGGAATATTTTACTGTTTAAAATTAGATTATTTATGAATTTATTTTTAGTTTAAATTCCGCCTTTACCTCTAGAAAAGGGTATGAAGTGCTATATACTTGTGCACAGAGCTGGCCTGACTTGATTACCACTCTATCCAGACCTTAAAACAGTGCTTCATACATAAGTAGGTTCTTACTAGATGTTTACAGAATTAAACATTAAATTAATTAAATGTTCATTTAATTATAAACGAACCAATGGGACAAACTCAAATGCAGTAAGAAGTATCAAGTCTATGCAGAGAGTAAGAAAGAATCTTGATGTCGTTCAAGCTCTTGAATGCATTCTATACAGGGCCTTCCTGTTTTTCCCCTTTCCATACTTTTACCATGTGGACCAGTAAAGCAAGCACATAAGCAAAAAGGCATGACTTAATCTGAATTGGTTTCCTACCTCTTATAATAGAAAGAGGTAAGGCTAACATAATTGCATGCTCTATGTGAACATTTTAAGGACAAAGCTACCTAAATTTGCTCCTTCTTACATGGGTAAATTCCTTGTGATCCTTACGCATCTAGGAAAGTGATTAATAGATATTGTTATGACACATGATTAGAGGAGGACTTAGTCAAAACATTTTATAAATGACCAGCCCTGAGCTCTGCCTGGATAAAGAGAATTGGAGGATTAGCTATGGTCTGCTCATCTGGGCCAATAACTTGGAGCCAAATTCAAATTATTATGCAGCAACTGGTTATTGAGATTGCCAGAAGAACATTTTCCAAAACAACTGGACTGAATAAGTATTAACTTCAAGTGGCCACACACAGTCAGGGTCTTGGTAACCTTTTCAAAACGAATATATTTTGCTCTGTCATAAAATTATTGGATTCACAGTAATCTTTTTTGTTTGATTGGGATTATAGAAGTAAAGCAATACCTGAGTCATTTTAGATTAAATCACTTTATATTCTTATACTCTGCTGTAAAGTATAGTCAGGACCTCCTATTCACTAAGCCCCCTCCAAACAGATTGTCTTATCTGTCTGTACTCAATTACCAAAGCTTGCTGAAATCCCAGCACCTCCGACCTCTTGCTGTCCTCACTGCATGGAATGTCCTTCCATCTCTTTTTTTTATGGGCGTTTCCTGCTCATCCCTCAAGTATTGGCTTACATTGCACTTCTTCTGCAAGGTCTTTCTCATTCACCCTAACTAGATCTCCCTTTTATGGTTTGCTTTTGCTGCATCATCCTTTTATTCATAGAATTTATGACAATTTATAATTATTCGATTTACTTGCCTGTGTACTTGTTCATGATTTTTTAATTTTCTTCTAGTATGAAAAATCATTCAGTAGAGCAGAGACAATTTTTATTTTAGTTATTATTCTATCCCCAACACATCTCCTAATAGACCCACAAGAAATAGGTGTCTAATAAATAAATGAAACCAACCCAGTCAAAACAGGATCAGAGAATGAATCATGTACAAGATATGGAGTTTGGACCCCCTTAAAGGGTTTCCACCCAAAACTCTGCTTCTGTATGAAAGATTTGCTATAAAGTGGTACCAACACAAAAGGGAACCACTCTTTAGTAAGGAGCGTGGGGTGGTCCTTGTGACCTCCGCTTTGCTTAGCTGAAGGTCACTGACAATGATGAGAGCATCAGGATTGCATATTATAGGAGTTTTTATCTTAGGAAATAAATAAACTCTCCTCCTTTCTTGTCCTGGCTGCTAAGAGCCATTTTCAAGCTAAGTAACGATTTACAACAGGGGTTGAATTTCAAGTTTTATCAACAAGTACGGTATCAATAAAGTAAGCTTTTTATAAGCAGAATGGCTGTGTCACTTTGGAAAGGTTTCATAACCTCTTTAAGTTTCAGGTTTCACACCTGTAAAATGAGAAGAAAGAGGAGTTTCTACTTTATAGAGTTGTGAGGATGAAATGAGCAATTAAACACAAAGAATTTAGAACATTGCTTGGTTCATAGTAAGCACTCCTCTCTTTATCTGATTCTAAACCCTCTTCCTGGTTGTTCTCATCAAGTCCCATCGCCTTCAACATCATCTCTATGTTGATAACGAGCAGACCTAGCCCCTGAACTCCAGATTCATATCCCTGGCTGCTAGGGCACCAAATAGCCATCTCAGAATTCACACATTCGAAACTGAGCTGTTGACTTCGTTTCCTCCAACACTAGCAATCCTCACAAGTCTTCCTCATCTCAGTAAATGATAATTTTACTTGTTTTGTTGCTCAGGTCAAAACTTCGCATCTACCCTTAGTTCTTCTTCATCTCACTCTCCACATGGATTCCATAGGCAAACGTATTGATTTTTCCTTTGAAATATATCCAGAATCTGACAACTCTTCTTCACCTCCATTGCTACGGCTAGTGGAAAAGCCTCCATCAACGTTCCCTAGTGTTATCACTAATAGTCTTTTTACTGGTCTCCTGCTTCCACTCTTGTTCTACTAGTTCTCTACAAGAAAACTATGTGATGTTTTAACCGAGTTAAATTGCATCAATTCTTTGCTCAAATCTGCCCAATGCCCAGTGATTTCTCAGATCACTCAGGCTAAAATCCCAACTTGTCACTATGGTTTAAAAGACCCCATACAATCTAGCATCTGTCACTTCTCTGACCTCAAGTAGTTCTACAGTCTCCTCTTCACTCTATGCTAGTCATGCTGGCCTCTCCTTGCTATTCTGAAAACATACCAAGCAAGCTTATGACTCAGGACTTCCGTAATGTGCTGTTCCCTCTGCCTCAGTGCCTTTCCCTCTGCTTCTCAATTTCTCCTTCAGCCTCTCCCTAAATGCCACCTTATTGGAGAAGCTTTTTCTAGCCCCCTTGTGTAAACTAGCCCAAATTTACACCTAATTCCACATTAGGTTTCTTCATAGCCCTATTGTCACCCAGAGGGTTTTATACTTTGTTTTCTAACATCCCCCTACTAAGGCATAAAATTCACAAGAGCAAAGGTTTAGTTTTGTTCACTGTAATTTCCCTAGCACCTAAAACAGTGTCTGGGATTTGGTAGAACCTAAGTAAATATTTGTTAAGCAGATATATGAAGAAAAAATTTATTATTAATTCTTTGTTAAGAAATACTTTGTCTATTAACTGAAAGCATTCCAGTCATCAGAAAGAAGTCTAGGAATGTATTCAGGGAAAATGCAAAGTCTCCTGAACTGTTCTGAAATTTTACTAAAAGAAAAACAAAGTATCTTTCCTGGGTTTAAATAGATCCTTCCCCCCCAAAAAAATATTTGTCCCAGTACTGTCTTATAAGGACTGTCCAAATTCAAATTCTCAGGACGTGGAAGACAGCATACAACTATCACATACACCCACATGCACACACAGAGTGCATGTAAAACTAATGTAATCTAAATAAAGTGTATGGATTGTACCAATGTCAGTTTCCTGCTTTGAGTATTATACTATTGTTATGTAGTATGTTACCACTGGGTGAAAGCTACATAATATCATCCTGTACATTTTGTTTGAATTCCCATGATTTGATAATTATTTCAAAATTAAAAAGTGCAAGGCTTCTTGATTCTCAGCACCAAATGGTAGTCAACACATATGGGGCTCTAACAGATTCTTAGATATTAGGAACAATATCAGAAAACTCCATTTTAAGCTCAAATGCCACCTACGTTAGGAACTAATCAGATAACAGCATTGCCCTCTGAAACTGGAGCTAACTGAAATCACTGTGAAAGGAATAAGCCCTAGTGAACTCTAGGAGCAGAACTCTCAGAAATGGTCCTATATTTTTATAAATTTAGGGCTAAGGTTCTCAATATCTGTTCTGAAGAAGAATATCCATTCCATAAGAATTTGAGAGGAAAAAGACAAAATTAAGAACCAGAAGATACAGTGGCTTAGTTTTAAAATAAATTGAGGAGCTCGTGTGTTTTAACTTTCTTCTCTTTGAGTCTCACATAGCATTGCTATGGCAAAGGCTTTGAGAAGTCCTTAAGAAAAACTTACTTGTCCAGCACTTGCCACACTCACTGAACCACTAGAGAGGATGGTAGCTTTTATAGATCATCTCAGAAAAATAGAGTAGGGTTTTCATAATAAAGGAGGTGATATAAATAATTATGATATATCTAAGTCTGCATTGTCACAAGAGATCTGGAAGAATAACATGCCACTCTTCATAGGTGTTGATGCTATTATTTTAATCGCTTGTACCAGGTTATATTATCAGAAATAGTATGAACATAGAAAATGAAAGTATTTTGAAGATACTGTCACTTTAATTTTAAAATGGGCTTGCTTTGCTTTTAGTTTTAATCACACTAAATCACCTCCTTATATCATTTTCTCTCCAGAGTGCAGCAGACGGAGTTCTCCCATTCAAATGAATTATAATATTCATCTTGCTAGATAAACAATTCCAGTATAGGTTTTTTTTTTTTTTTTTGGTTAATATATCATCACCTTGTGAGTTGAGTTAATGACTTTCTCCAGAACTTGATCACTTTTTGATCAATTTATAAACTCTAATTTTTTAAAGTGCCAGTGTTGAAGGGGATGAGGCTCCAGAGACATTATAATTTGTCTTCCATCATCCTAATGACCCCATCAATGACAGTTTCATCAAAGTCCCCAATATCAAGTGACCATACCTTTGTCACTTAGCTACACTTTTGAATAAATAATGCCCAAATAAGTATGTCATGTGTTTTACTAGTGATTATCTATTTTTAAATATTTTAAATTGTGTCTGCCTTAACCAAAGGTCATCATGTGCCTAGGAGCAACTTCTCCAAAAAGCGACTTGGGTTATGTAAGTCCACCTTTACACTTCTATTGTATTTCAGCATGTGGCATATGGGCATACAAAAACAACATCTATATGCATTGCTCAAGGGGGTCAAATTGACCAAGCTTTCTGGCTTTGGGTGCTTTTTATTTTTTTTCATAAAACATGGGCTGAGATCTATTTATTGGAATGAATTTTAGCTTACCTTCTCTGATTCTTCACCAGCTCTGCCTGTGAGTTGGAAAAGTTGCCCGTTTCCCATTGTTGCCATAGCCTGGTATCTCTGCCAAAGTTTGGACAATGATTCCAAGGCTTGACTACTTTGGTTAGTTCCGACATTTACATTTATCTAATTTGTTGGGATTCCATAGGCAGTCAGCGTATGCCTTCTGATATTTCATGATTCCCAAGATTCTAAAATGAGTAATGGCAGGTTGATAAACTGTTAATGTAATATCATTTGGTCCATTTTATAGGTACAGCCATCAACAGAATCATAATTTGCATTTGAAGTGCGTTTCAGGGCACATAGATTATTAGATAGTAATATAATAGAAGTAACATCTAACTTGCTAAAATAAAATTTTCTGTTTCCAGGAAGTATTTGGATTTGATTTTATTCGTTTATTTATTTATTTTGAAACAGCAACTCACTCCGTCAGGCTGTCTGTCACATGGTGGTGTGACCATAGCTCACTGCATCCTCAAACTCCTGGACTCAAGCCATCCTTCTGTCTCAGCTCCCCAGGTAGCTGTGACTGTGGGTGCACACCACCATGCCCACCTATTTTTTTATTTTTAAAGTTCTTTGTAGAAACAGAGGCTCATTATGTTGCTCAGGCTGGTCTTAAATTCCTGGCCTCAAGCAGTCCTCCTACTATAGCCTTCTAATGCCAGGAAGTATTTTGAAATAATTTAAGTTTGAATTTATGGTGGTAAAATAAGTCATTTTAATTACAGATAGTATAGGTAGTCTGAATACTTGCCAATGTTCCAACAAGATTATGTGCATCACTAACATTATTTTTAAAGTTTCAAAGTGTTTTATTTAATAATATAAAAATCTGTTCTTTGTTCTCATATTAGATCTGTTCCACAATTTTTTTTTTTTGACTTTGTGAGCATCTGGGAGAACTTGCTCTTTTGTCTGAAAGACTTGGCCTTGACCCTAATAGTTCTAATCCCATACATGGTTTAGAACATGCATTGCATTCAGGAAGTAGTGTTACAAAATGAAGCACAAACATATAGGTGGAGAGCCTTGTGTGAAAATTTATGTGCCATTTATCCTACCACGTGTCACACCTCTATTAGCCCTGGTCACTGTCAAAATTATAGGCACAGTCAGCCCTCGTTACAGACGAATGTCCTCATCTCCATACTTTGCCATGCTTTCTCTCTTCTGACACAGTCTCTTATGGCTCCTGTGTCTCTAGTCTTTTATTTAAGACCTTCTGAAATCCCAGGCATATGGTAAAATTAAAAACTCATTTTCATCCATACTTTCTCCCAGAACTTTCCTTCTGCCTCCTGCCATAACCAAGCCTTGGCTTGGAGGATACAGTGTATGAGGTGTCTCCTGAGAATTTATAAGGAAGAGGTGCTCATTTCCTAACAAATCTCATACCCTGAGGTCAGAGTGGAGCCTGCCTCTACACATACCTCCAGCTCTTGAGTAAGCATCTCAGCTCTTAAAAGGACCAAGTCACAATGACAAAGCCCTCTGTACTCTCCCCTCCAAGTTGGCTTCTATTGATTTTCTGATCAGTCCATAGCATCCTCTGAAACTGGATCTGCAGGGAAAGCCAGGCTGACTAAGCACAGTAGGGAGGGAGAGAGTAATCTTGGTGACAGTTTGGCTTTACTCGCTTGCCCATTGGTCTCTAATTTTTGACTTTATGGTTCTTAATGGCAGGTGCTTTGCCTAATTTATCCTATTTATCCACTGATTGGCATAGTGTTTGGTGCTTAAAAGGTATTTGATAAAGGGTTGTTGGGAGGATTCATTAATCACGGAATGATATCACTATATCCTACAGTAGCTCACTTTTTAGGAGTTCTTACTACATTGCAGGCTTTATCCTAAGCAATTTACATACACTGGCTCCTTTAAATCCCCATACCAACTGTAACCAAATGTTATTATTGCAAATTAGGAAATTTAGAATTCATGAAGCTTATTTCATCTAGGTCACATCATTCATACATAGTGAAACTGGGATTTGAACCAAGGTAGTTTGCTTCCAGAGCTCACAAGCTCACAGTCTTTTCTTTTCTTCCTTTCTTTTTTTTTTTTAAAGACAGGATCTCACTCTGTCACCCAGGCTGGAGTGCAGTGATGGGCCCACTGCAGGTTTTGCCTCCCAGGCTCAAGCTATCCTCTTACCTTAGAGTCAGGGGTATCTGGGACTGACTACAGGTGCACACCATCATGCCTGGCTAAATTTTTTTATTTGTTATATTTGTTGTATAGACAGAATTTCACCAAGTAGCTCAAGCTGGTCTTGAACTCCTGAGCAGAGCTCACAATCTTAATACCCTAAAACTTTGTTGTGACCAGCACAGTTAATAAAAAACAAGTTCATACTGAAAAGAGTTCCACCTTTCTTCATCACTGAGGACTGTCCTGTAGTGGTTGGAGCAGGCATCCCACAGAAGCTTTGCCAGTATCCTGACATGGTGATGACCAGTGCTGTGGTCCCACAGGAAGGAGTCAGCATTTTCAGGATCAGAGGACAACAACAGCCAGAGTAGGCACCATGATGGTATTTAAGGCTCTTTCTACTAATCATAGCCTGGAAAAGAAGGAGGAGGATTGAGGAAGGATAAAAGAAATTGGGGGGGGAAAAAAAGACAAAATACCAAAGCAAATAATACAGAAAATATTTATATGTAGAGAGATAAGCTGAGGAGAAAGTTCAAATAGTCGAAGTTCTCAGTGATACCAGAGGAAGAGTTGGAAGAGGCAGAGATCAAAATGAGAGGAGGAGATTCTGAGCCAGGTCAGAAGGGACAGGGGGAGGTAGGGTCTGGGTGAATGAACCATGTGAGGGCAAACTTCTGTAAATGACACTCAGGTGCATATGATACTGTTTGAGTTCTAAATTCAGTACATAGTCAAAAATCACCTGTGTTCAGCTTCATCTTGGAAAATTGCTAAAAAATCTCCATAAATACAAATAAGGAGTTAAATAGGTTCAATCCTATAGAATCACATGAATGTAGAATATATATTAGTAATAGAGTAGCATAAAAGATAATAAAGCATACAAATGAAAATATTATTTTATAAGATTTTCATGGCATGAGACAGAGTACCTGTGGTTTGAGACACGTTAAAATGCTTGCATGATGAAATGCTACTGTATTTATTTACCGCTTTCTTTGGAAAACTTTCTTAGGAAAACTTCAGTTTTCCTAATGGTTCCACGGTACAGATTATATTAGCCTTCCCATTTACAAATGAGGAAACTGACACTCCAGATCTTAAAAGCTTTCTTCATATCTGTTTGATTACAAAGTGGATGATCGTTCCACCACATTATG
>CAUYQU010103955.1:0-111044 GCA_963574635.1 Cheracebus regulus
CACCTAACATCCTCCAACTCTGCCTTCCCTCACGACCTCGCTCCCTTTCTTCCTTCCTCCCTCCCTCCCTCACTCACTGCCATCCCTCCCTTCCTTCCTCCCCTCCTCCCCTCATCCCCTCCTCCCTCCCTCCCTTCCTTCCTTCCTCCCTTCCTCCCTCCCTTCACCTGACATCATGGCTTTCCCACAAGGCCCTAGAGAGCAAGAGAAACACATTTTCAAAGCCCTAGTGTCTAGGATATTGCACACCTGGGAACTCTGCAGACTGATATCAGCTATTTCATCTGTCTGCTCTGTTTTCTTCTTGCTGTTTGATTGAAGGGAAGTGAAGAATGAAGTGCCCAGGCTTGAGAAGTTCTCTTCAAAATGTAGTATCTCAGGTTAAGCTTGTCTACCCTAAGAGCTTTAAAAATTTCCACATGATTCCCCCCACACAGTCGTCCCAATCCACGCAAGCCACAGAACACTGTAGTCTGCATGGTTCTTTCTGGCACCATCTTCAAATCATTTTGAAGTTTCTTGAATTTCAATAGGAGACAAAAGGCCACCAAATGTCTTAGGTCCAGAATATACTCCATCCTTTTTGCTAATAATAGATGATTGCATAAACATTCATGTGAATGTGATATACCACATCCAGTCAGGACCAGTGAAGAGAATCATAGATTCCATGGGGAAATCAACACATTCTTTTGGCCCTAGGTTCTGTAACATTTCCCTCTATTTACCCATAATATGTTTTAAATGCACATCACAGAAAAAGAGTCCTACCTGGGATTTCTTCCTTCTCTGTTAAATGTACAATGGTGCTTCAGAGAAGTCTGCAGTTTACAAGCAGCTTCCTGAAAGAGTTGATACTAAGCACTGAGAAAAGTCCCAAGAGAAAGTTGCTATGGTAGAGTGGAGGAAGGGAAGCTGGGTTGGGTCGCAAGTGCAGCACATTTGTGTGGGCAGATGAGAACAACCACAGTAACGAAAAGGAGGCCACAATTAGAATCATATAAATTAGACGTAAAAGAAACCTATTAGTTCATCTCAATCATCCCTAAAGGGGCCAGCATAAGGCCACTCCCTGCAGAGCATTTTCAGTATTTGTCTATATCATTTTTAACAGGCATATGAGATGATGTGCTTTTATTATATGGGTGGAAGGGGGCTGTAATTCTTTTGAATAACAAGGAATCTTTGGCATTAGCAGTGAACGTTTTAACAAGGAGTTAATATTTGCAAGACATGTATGGAAAGCAGGGTCATGCACATGTTTATGTTTTCAAGCACACATAAAACGTCCCTCAATGCAGTCATTTCACAAATATTACCCAACGGCACTCTAAGACACATGTGGATATTTGCTCTCTTTTCGAGAATCTTGTAACCGATAGTCCAAGGAAATAATCTGTTATCTGTGAAAAGGCTAAAATCAGTAAAAAATAAGAAATGATTTCCTTGAATTATTGTTCCCAGAATTCTTAAGAAAGAACAAAAGAGGAGAGGGGAAGTAAATGGGTTTGTTTTTTCTTCCTGAAGATGGCAGTACTTGACTCAGCAGGTTCAAATAAACGTTTGGTTCTGGATCAATTGCCCTAATGTCACTTACAGAGAGAGTGCACAATCTTCTACAATAAATGGAGGTGGGGGCGAGACTGTGGATGAAATCCCAAAACACCTCATAAAAGGGGTAGACGGTCAGCCCTAAGAAGGGAAGCAGCAACCTTGGAAACTTAGAATAAGTTCAGTGGATGACCCGCAACCAACATGGAGAAGCTAAATCAAAGATGTTTTTACCAGCATGTCTGCAGAGGGAGAGTTGAGACGCTCTTTTACTTACCAGCTGCATGATCTTTGGCAATTACTTTATCTCTCTAAACCCACAGTCGCTTCATTTGTGAAAGTTATTTTTCTTTCAGGAAATACTAAGCATCTATTATGCGCCAGGCCCACCACAGGACGCTGAGATTACAACAGGACACAAATCCAGCAATGTCTTCTTTCATGCATGTAATGAGGGTGCCAACTCAAGGCTGTGATGAGGACGGAATTCAGTCATGCTATGGAACTTACTGTAAAGTTCTTAGTGAGTATTAGCTTGATTGCGGCTATGATAATATCTGGAATTGAGTAAGCCACTTCCATAAGATTTCTGGATACTTATTGATATGTTTCGGCTCTGTGTCCCCAACCAAATCTCACCTTGAATGATAATAATCCCCATGTGTCAAGGATGGGACCGGGGGAGGTAATTGAATCGTGGGGGTGGTTTTGCCCATGCTGTACTCGTGATAGTGAGTGAGTTGTCATGAGATTTGATGGTTTTATAAGTGTCTGGCATTTCCCTGCTGCCCTCATTCTCTCTCCTTCCACCCTGTGAAGAAGTGCCTTCTGCGGTGATTGTAAGTTTCCTGAGGCCTCCCACCCATGTGGCACTGTGAGTGAATTAAACCTCTTTTCTGTATAAATTACCCAGTCTAGGATATTTCTTCATGGCAGCATGAGAACAAACTAATACACTTACCTTTGAGGAACAGATGACATAGTATGCATTTTATAGTAACATATTTGGAAAAATTGGTATATTTATGTTTCTATTTTCTTAATCATACTTTCAGAAAGAAGAGTTCACTTTTGCTTTCTCAAATTCCTTCCCTCTGAGTCAATCCTCAAGCAATGTGGGTTATCTGCCCACCACTACATTCAGTTTAGCAATTCCTTATTGTGCACATACTGTATGCCAGATGCTATGACAATATGGGAAACTGCAATAGGGGCTCAGGAACCTCTGAGAAGAGCTCCTGCAGGTGATGAGTAGAAAGTGTCAGGTGGAGAGACAGCACAACTAGGGAAGGAGCAGCAGCATATGACAGTCATGGGGTCTGGAGCCCCAAAAGAGGCACCACCATTCACCCAGCTGCTCTTTTCAGAAACGTTTACTCTGTAGCTCATGCCTAATAAGTTCCAAATTCTGTGGAATCTATCCCTTAAACATTTTTGCAGATGCAGCCATTACACTTTATCTCCACTGTCACATTTTCGGTTCAGACATGTGTCCTCTCCCAGCTATTGAAATGACTCGGGACTTGAAACTCATTTTGTTACAGAAACACCAGGGGTTTGGTCTTGGACCTGCTGCTCGCTGCACAGAAAGGCAATCACTGAGATGATAAGTATTGTCAGGGAAGAAGGCTTCAATTGGGTACTGCAGCCAAGAAGATGGGAGATGAGTCTCAAATTCCTCTCCTTGACTAACTAAAATTAGGGGTTTATATAGAAGAGAAGAAATGTAGCCTTGTGTAGTAAAACAGGAAGCAGGGAAGAGTAAGGAAGAAAAGTTGGACAATAGGAAGCAGGTAATCTGTTTGGCAATTACCACCATGACGGTGAGGAGTCTGGCATCTCATTGTCCAGATAGTGTGATCTGGTGAGTTTCAGCTCCTTGATACTACCTGGGAGGCCTGATAGTTGGTTTGCTGAGAAATGAACTCAGATAAAACTAATGTATCCTAAAGTTTCAAGACGGGAAGGTCAATTTCTATGTTTATTCAGAGAAACCATAAACATCAGTTCTATGGGACAATTAGGTCAGTTTCAGTTTCACCCTGTAGAGTTCCTCAACCTTGGCATTTTGACACGTGGGGATGGGTAATTCTTTGTTTTGTTGGAAGTGCCGTGTGTGCTGTAAAATGTTTAGCAAATCCCTAAGGTCTACCTACTAGACAGCAGCAGCAACTGTCCCCTTCACTGTGACAGCCAAAAATATCTCCAGACACTACCAAAGTCCCCTAGGAGGTAAAACATCCCCGTATAAGAACCACTGCAAAGCTCTTCATGAAATTCATGCATGTTTTGTTCACTCACCTGCCTCAGACCTTTGTTCAATTATCCTTGAGTTGGTAGGGCCACATTTGGCCATACTATTAAAATTACAGCCCAAACCACACCTCTACTCTACTCTACCTTCATCTGGCTGCTCCTTCTCACTGATCACTTTTATTTAGATCCCTCACATTATCACCACCTGAGGTATTTTGCCTCTTTTATTTGATTAGTATCTGTCTCTTCTCCTGTATTAAGCTCCATCTCCATCTTTTTTGTAATTTGTCCACCTCATACCTTCTTAATAGTGTCTTGGCCTTGGTATCACCTCCCTCCCTTCCTTTTTCACCTGTCTACCAATACATCTATAGCCATTGCTGAATTATGAAATCATGATAGCATCATCCTGCTTACAATTTCCCATTGCATCTGTCAACAACGGATAATGTTCTGAAACTGCTCACAAGACCGGCCCAGCTAGGGCATGTGCTCAGCCATTTAGCCTCTGCTTCTGTCTCTGCCTCCTCTAACACATACTATGATCCAGGAAACATTCAGATCAGCTTCCAGTGACCTCTGGCTTGTATATCTCTTTTCTGTCTGTCCTAAGTGGTCTCATCACATCTTCCCTCGAATCCTTTGAGGCTCACTTCAGGTGTTAACTTTTTGATAAATCCTTTCCTGATTCTCACATAGAGCTTGATTCTCCTTTTCTGTGCTTCTATACATTGTTTCTACCTCCATAAATATACATATTTAATTCCATGAAGAAAATGGACTGCATCATAGGTTCTGTACAAGTTTGTTTTCTCAATGACCTGAAAGGTATTTTATGGCAGGAACAATATACATGTACATCCTGGGCTACCAATACAGCACTGAGCATGGAACAGAACTCATAAGTGCCTGCTGAATAGCTCAATGAACCTTACTTTGTATATTATCTTGTTTCATGCATGCCCATGAAAGTTTGTATCACCCTAAAGCTACTATTCATAAACTGTGTGCTGAAGCGCCTCAAGGGGTCACAGAGAACATGCAGGGGACCATGGAATATTTTGTATATTTAAGGGAAATACAATCACATTCAACATCCATTGGCCATCCCATGAACCAGTTCTGGGTAATCCACACTCTCAATGTTAGATCATGTGACGCTTCATTTGATGACATGAGATCTTGGCAAAATTGGATTTTTCACTATTACTGTGATGAGAAGCAAATCCTACATGAAAATCAGTGTGACTATGAATTGAAGGTGTTGTATTCAATCTGATATAAGATTTGTCCAATTATACAGTTCCCAACATATATATATATATAGACATACATATGCTCTTACTAATTATTTAAAAGTGAAATAAATATTTTTCATTCCATATATCTATATTATTTTTAAAACAACTACCACATTTTAGGATATAAGCATTTATTAAGATGTTTAAATATAATTGTTTAATAAGTATTGTATTAGTCAGTTCTCATGCTGCAAATAAAGAAATATCCAGAACCGAGTATTTATAAAGGAAAGAGCCTTAATGAACTCAGAGTTCTAGATGGCTGGGGAGGCCTTGCAATCATGGCAGAAGATGAAGGAAGGGCAAAGGGATGTCTTTCATAGCGGCAGGCAAGAGGGCATGTGTAGGGAATCTGATGGTTCCCTACACGTGCTCTCTTGTCTACCCTTTATATAACCATCAGCTCTCATGAGACTTATTCACTATCATGAGGACAGCATGGGAAAGATGACCTCCATGATTAAATTACCTTCCACTGGGTCCTTCCCATGACACATGAGAATTATGCAGAAATTACGGGGGCTACAATTCAAGATGAGATTTTGGTGGTGACAGAGCTAAACCATATCATTCTACACTGGCCCCTCCCAAATCTCATCGCCACATTTCAAAACCAATCATGACTTCTTAACAGTCCCACAAAGTCTTAACTCATTTCAGCATTAACTTAAAAGTTAATAGTCCAAAGTCTCATTTGAGACAAGGCAAGTCCCTTCTGCCTATGAGCCTGTCAAATCAAAAGCAAGTTAGTTACTCCCTAGATACAATGGGGGTACAGGCATTGGATACATATAGCCATTCCAAATGAGAGAAATTGGCCAAAATGAATGGGGTCACAGGTCCCATGAAAGTCCAAAATCCAATGGGGCTGTTGAATCTTAAGGCTCCAAAATGATCTCCTTTGAGTCCATGTCTCACATCAAAGTCATGCTGATGCAAGAGGTGGGATCCTATGGCCTTAAGCAGCTCCATCCTGTGGCTTTGCAGGTACAGCCCTCCTCCTGGCTGCTTTCATAGGCTGACATTGTCTGTGGCCTTTCCATGTACATGGTATAAGCTGTCAGTGGATCTATCATTCTGGGGTCTGGAGGATCTATCATTCTCATAGCTCCACTAAGCAGTGCCCCAGCAGGAACTACATATGGGGGCTCCAACCCCACATTTCCCTTCTGCACTGCCCTAGCAGAGGTTTTCCATGAGGGCTGGACTCATGCAGCATACCTCTGCCTGGACATCCAGGTGTTTCCATACCACCTCTGAAATCCAGACAGAGGTTCCCAAAGCTCATTTCTTGCCTTCTGTGCATCCACAGGCTCTACATCACATGGAAGCGGCTAAGGCTTCAGGCTTGCACCCTCTGAAGCCATGGCCCAAGCTGTACCTTGGCCCCTTTTAGCCATGGCTGGAGTGGCTGGGACACAGTGCACCAAGTCCCCAGCGTGCAAACTGCAAGGGAGCCCTGGGCCCAGCCTAGGAAATCATATTTTCTTCCTAGGCCTCTAGGCCTATGATGGGAAGGGCTGCTGTGAAGTTCTCTTACGTGCCCTGGAGACGTTCTCCCCACTACCTTGGTGATTAACATTTGGCTCCTAGTTACTTATGCAGATTTCTGAGCCAGTTTAAATTTCTCTCCAGAAATGGGTTTTTCTTTTCTATCACATCATTAGGCCGAAAATTTTCCAGACTTTTATGCTGTCCTTCTTGAATGCTCTGCTGCTTAGAAATTTCTTCCCCCAGATACCCTGAATCATATCCCTCAAGTTCAAAGTTCCACAGATCTGGGGCAGGGGCAATATGCCACCAGTCTCTTTGCATAGCAAGAGTGACCTTTACTTCAGTTCCTACCAAGTTTCTCATCTCCATCTCAGACCACCTCACCCTGGACCTTATTGTCCATATCGTTAACAGCATTTTCATCAAAGCCATTCAGCAAGTCTCTAGGAAGTTCCAAACTTTCCCACATTTTCCTGTCTTCTTCTGAGCTCTCCAAACTCTTCTAAGCACTGTCTGTTACCCAGTTCCAAAGTTGCTTCCACATTTTTGGGTATCTTTATAGCAGTGCCCCACTACCTGGTACTGGTTTACTGTATTAGTCAGTTCTCATGCTGCTAATAAAGACATACCCAAGACTGGGTAATTTATAAAGGAAAGAGTTTTCATGGACTCACAGCTCCATGTGATGGAGAGGTCTCACAATCATGGCAGAAGACAAAGAAAGAGCAAAGGCACATCTTACCTGGCAGCAGGCAAGAGGGGCATGTGTAGGAAATTTCCTTTGTAAACCATAAGACCTCATGAGACTTACTCACTCTCATGGGAACAGCATGGGAAAGACCCATCCCCATGATAATTGCCTCCCACCTAGTCCCTCTCACAGCACATGGGGAGTACGGGGGCTACAATTCAATGTGAGATTTGAATGGGGACACAGCCTAACACCAGTATTAAGTATAAATAAGTATTTAATAAACACATACTATTAGGTAGCTCTTTTGGCCTAGGCATGCTAGGGAATAAACAAACAAACAAATAAAAACAAAAAACAAAACAGTTGAGGGGCTAAGTGTCAGAGAATTTAGGAACCTCTTCCCTAAAGAAAAAATTACTGGTTAGAGCCCTTATTGGTAAGCAATAGATGCTGATTCTGGCTGATTCCTGTAAAATAAATACATTTATTTTAAATAGTATTGTGGAGTTTTCAGAATCACTGAAATAGCTTTAAGATGAAGCTTGGAGCCAAAGCTTCCGGCAACAATGCCCACAACTACACCCTCTGGACTTGTCAGGAGAGAGGTTACAAACTTGCTTCTCTGTGCTGGAAACTCAGTACTGCTCTGGAAATATAGAACAGGGAGACAAAGAGAGGAGAGAGAAATACTGAAAGAGAAAGAAAGATTGAGCACACATTAAGAAAGAGAGATAAAGACATAACAAGAGAAAGAAAGAGATTGAAGCAGGAAGAGAAAGGCAGAGAGAGATTGGTAGAGACAGATTGGGAGAAAGAGGTAAACGCATATTGAGAGGACAAGAATTATTGGGTAAATTGGTATGACTATTATAACAATAGAGTTTATTTTTTATTATACTTTAAGTTCTGGCATACACGTGCAGAACATGCAGGTTTGTTACATAGGTATACACATGCCATGGTGGTATGCTGCACACATCAACCCGTCATCTACATTAGGTATTTCTCCTAATACTCCTTTCCCTGGTCCCCAGTACCCGACAGGCCCCGGTGTGTAATGTTCCCCTCCCTGTGTCGATGTGTTCTCATTGTTCAACTCCCACTTATGAGTGAGAACATGCAGTGTTTTGTTTTCTCTTCCTATGTTAGTTTGCTGAGAATGATGGTTTTAAGCTTCATCCATAGAGAAAATGTTTGCAATCTATCCATATGACAAGGGCTAATATCCAGAATCTAGAAGGAACTTAAACAAATTTACAAGAAAAAAAACACCATTAAAAAGTAGACAAACAATATGAACAGACACCTCAAAAGAACACATTTATGCAGCCAAGAAATATATGAAAAAAAAGCTCATCATCACTGGTCATTAGAGAAATGCAAATCCAAACCACAATGAAATACCATCTCAAACCAGTTAATATGGTAATTATTATAAAGCCAGGAAACAACAGATGCTGGAGAGGATGTGGAGAAATAGGAATCCTTTTCTACTCTTGGTGGGAGTGTAAATTAGCTCAACTATTGTGGAAGATAGTGTGGCGATTCCTCAGGGATCTAGAACCAAAAATACCATTTGACCCAGCAATCCCATTACTGGGTATATAGCCAAATAAATCATTCTACTGTAAAGACACACACACATATGTTTATTGCAGCACTATTCACAATAGCAAAGACTTGGAACCAACTTAAATGCCCATCAATGATAAAATGGAAAGAAAATGTGGCACATATACACCATGGAATACTATGCAGCCATAAAAAGGATGAGTTCATGTCTTTTGCAGGGACATGGAGTTTATTTTTTAATAAAGTTAACACAAGATTATTAAACTATTACTATTTTGAAACATAAATAGCATATTGAAGTAAACTATTCATGTATTAAAATAAACATTTTTCAGTATTTTTATATATACTGCAAAAATAAATTTGACTATCTTTAAAAGAAGAATAGAATTGAACTTTCAGTATTATAAATAACATCAATAAAAAAGTGCACAATGAATGAGTCAAAGTATTTCTGTAGATGATAAAAATAATGAAATTCCTAAAAGATGAAAAGAAGAATTTTTAAAAACAAAACTGAACTCCCAATCAGAATAATGATGGCAGCTAAAACTTCTGATAGTAGCTGCCACTTAAGAAAGATGGTTTCCACGTCCAGGAGAAATTGGTTTTATACATGCAAGAACTCCTTCCAATCTGTGCTAAACAAAATAATAAACCAAATAAGAATCGACTTTTAGTGAGCTGGAAATAAACACGTATGTTAAGGAAAAGAATGGTTTTGTCCCATATCAGTTTAAGTCAGGTCCTCTGGGAGGAGTTCAGCTAGAGTTAATTGAAAGATATGGAGAGACATGGAAAGATAGTTGAGTTAGGAGTGCTAATAGGAAGTTTGTTGCCTGTTACAAGCTTACGGAAGTACTTTGACAACTGGAGAATGAGTATTGTCAGTGATAAATCATCCCTGATGGAAACTTGTCAGGAGCTATGGAGAGAGTGTGTGGTTTGTGCATTGATTGGAGTAGAGAGGAATGAGCCTGAAGCATGCCTTAGTGTTGCTCATCCAAGAAAAACTGCTTTCGGTCTTTGAGCAAATAAGTTAAGTCTTTTGTGCTTTGGTTTTCCAAGGCAAAGTATGTCAGACAATGCCTAAGCAGGCATCCTGGTGTGTTTGGCACTAGCAGGTGCCTATCACTCATAGTTTAACCATTTCAGCACAGTGGACTTGTGTGCCACAATATGGGTATTCTCTACACATGGGTACACCATGCATCTATCCTGTGCTAACCATATTTAGTGGTGCTCTTGGGAGACGAGCATCTGTCTACTTGGCAGGTGGCTGTAGTTTACTGGCCTTGCCTGTTAATGAATGTTTCAGTAGATGCCTGGTCATCTGCAAAGCTTAGAAAGGTGAAGCATTTCCTGACATTAAACAACATTTAAATGTTCCTCCGTGTAGACATATTGTCATTGTTTATTCATCAATCACAAATCAGAATGTGGCTGTGCCAACCCAATCACTATGTTGGCCACTATTATAATCAATACCAATTACTCTGGCTGATTCAATCGTATAAAGTTGTCTTTGAGCTAGAAGGTATTCTAGTTTATGGAATGATTGTGCTAAACTGAGCTGATTGCTCTTTTTAGTGGACTAGATTCATCTAAACTACTAGTTAGTTGTTTAGCATTGAGTACTGTCTTACTGAGTTATGGTGGAAAAGGTACAAATTTAACAATCTGGGAGCCGCATTTGAATTGAGTCACATACCTTCTTATCATGTGATCTTAAAATACCTCTTAATCATCCTGTGTCTCTGTTCTCTGTCTAGAAATCAAAACCAATTATTTCCTATGGTTTCCTTTCATTAGGCACTGAGAATTTTAAAACCTTAGAATACTTGGCAATTAAATTTTGCACTCAGTCCTTTTGACATGCTCAGCCCTGTCTATCTGATACAAATTTTTCTCTTCCTTTCATTCTGTCTTATTATTTTCAGACTTATTGCACAGTATTTTATGCTGTGTAACATGTTCGTGTGTTTTTGCTCTTATTAGTAGGCAAATTATAAATAGAAAATAAACTAGTATCTGAATTACTTTCCCAATCAAGTGTCTGCAGAAATGTATTTTTTTAAAGCATGTGAAAATATTCCGAATTGAAAAGCACAGGTACACAATGGTTAAATGTAGTATAGATATTACATTATTATAAATATCTGTGTATATACTTATATACATACATGCTATGCAGGTGTGTGCATGTTTACATATTGAAAGGTGGGGTAGAGAGAGATAAGCTACCAGTGAAAGTGTAAAAGAGACAATGTAAGAAACACTACTGTCCTTTACCTTTGTTCTGGCCTTGTGAACACCTCCTCCCTATCTAACTTATTCATCCCAGCAAGGAGAGGTGGCCGCGGGAAATCAGGCTGTTTTGGCCATGTCAGAGGGAGCTGGCTTCATGACCCAGAGCACATGGGAAGGGGCCCTTGCCTGGCTATTAGGGCTTCTGTTATCTCTGTGTTCCATAGTTCTTCACTTTCATTAGATAGCTTGATTAAATAAAACAGTCAGGCACCTCTGAACGGCAGCACTGTACCTACTTTAATTTTTCAAGAATTTTAACCCATTATATGTTAAAATCTGTAAATTCAATTAGAATTTGGGGTTTATTTGTGAGATCCATGCTAATTGACCTTTTATTATTGTTATTATTACTACTATTTTACTTTTTGACTATAGTGTCTTGCCTGTTGGCTGATTTTCGTTTTTTTCTGCTGCTTGGTGATTTTGTGCTCAGTTGATTTTGCAAGATGTGCCCCTTCATTTCTTCACAGAGGAATGCTTTAAAAAATGATTATCTGAAAGAGTCCTTCCATCCGGTTCCATAACTGTGGGGAAGACTCGCCCATACCACAGCACTCCCACAGACACACACACACACACACACACACACACACAGTTCAGCTCTTCTTCCACTCAGTTTACCCAAGTGTAACTAAGCTACCAGAGGTGCCTGGAGATAAAGACTGATAAAGACTTGACCCTATCACAGCGTTCATGCCATGAGACTTGGTACTGCAGTATGGCTTCTAACCTGTGTTTGAGCACAAAACTTAAAGAAAACGTAAAGTAAATGTTCTAACATCTGTTTCTCCTTTCTGCAATACATCTATTGCACATATTCTCCTTTCTAGGTTGAATATGGATTACTGTGGGGGATTTTATCTTCTAAAACACTATGCCCCTTTAGCCAGGGATTGGGAAAAACACACCCTCTATCTAAAGAGTGTTCTCAAACAGAGAAACAACTTTTGGAAAAGCTGTTAAGCAGGAAGGGCTTACAAGAGAAAACCATTCAGTCGTAGATAAAGTAATTAGGTCCCAATTGTATCATTAACAATACATTTCATGTTAGAAAGTTGATGTTATAATAGTTCATTTTTAAGTAAAATATAATAAGCAGTCTCATTCTTCTTTCATTGTATTAATTTTTCTAAAAGCTGACATCTATGCACAGTTCTTTCGCCAGTCTGATCCCACAACTTAATAAAAACTTCTCACTGCAAAAATATTCAGAAACACATCCACATAATCCATTAATTTATGATCATCTTTTATTATTTAAAGGATATGTCATTAAAAGTCAAACTACTAGTGTAAGTTAACATAAAATAAAAATGATACAATTTTTGATATAATTAAAGAAATAGAAGGGAAAAAGGAAGCAGAAACCAATGGCAACACAGGTGTGTTATAACATTTTAGTGCTTTATGAGTCACCACAGATTAGTTGTATCTTTATTTTCCCTTACACTTATCCTAGAGTTCATTGATTATTTGTCAATTTACACACTCCTTTAGACTGAAGTTTGATTTTCCTTTAGAACTGCCTTTGTTTTGTTCCATTATACACTAGGAAATTGTTGAGACTACAATAATTATTTTATTTCTAAAGACCAATACTTGGCACAGTCATTAATTCAGTAACTTCTTAGCATGTTCTAATTATGAGATTCAGACAAATCTTCATAGACTCTACATCTTTTTGAGATATTCTACTTTTGACCAACCCTGGCAGAGTCCTGAAAACACTGTTGGATTTATTACTGGATCAAGGAGCTGACAGAGTGGCCATTTTTTCCCCTTAGCATAATCCTCCTCTAAAATGCTATTATTTGGCTGAATCCCTCAGATGGAGTGCTTCCTGCAAGAGTCATGCACAAGTGATGTCCATCCTGAAATGGGAGTTTGCTCCTAACAAATATGAAGACTCCAGGAGCTAAACAAGAGAAAATAGAGACCAACATTCAGTACCAGATGCTCTAAAATAACCACTGCACACTCAAGTGAAGGGTTAAGTAGAAGCATAATAAATAAAATGAAGTGCAAGATGGAAGAAATTGAGATGAACAGAGTGTGTCCACTCTTGGTGAAACAGGTGTTCAGGGTTTATGTTCAAAAATGCCTAGAATCTGGACATCCATCAGAGTTGTCCAGAACTGTGGGGTCTCTGACATCCTTCCCTAGTACAAGCTGACAAGTGAAATTGTCACATTTTCATGGATGGTAGCAGAAGACGCAAGACTACTGAGTCAGAAACAAAAGACTTTATTAGCCAGACGCAGAGGCTCACGCCTCTCATCGCAATACTTTGGGAGACCGAGGCCTGTGGATCACTTGAGATCCCAGGAGTTTGAGACCAGCCTGGGCAACATGATCAAACCCAGTCTCTACAAAAAAAAAAAAAAAAAATACAAAAGTTAGCTGGGTGTGGTGGCATGTGCCTGTGATCTCAGCTACTTGAGAGGCTGAGGTGTAAGGACTGAGACTAGGGGGCGGAGGTTGCAGTGAGTCCAGATCACACGACTGCACTCCAGCCTGGCTGACAGACACAGACCCTGTCTCAAAAAGCAAAAACAAGACTTAATTATTCATAGCACAGTACGCAGGTAAGCACTCACCTAACTGCATCAGTGTCCTTGGCCATCAGGTCCCACAGGGCAAAACCCACAGACAAGCACACGCAGCAGTTTCCCTTACAGGAGAATAATCCACATCTATTTTATGGACATTAAGCCAGTCTTCACTCTGCTCCATAGAGACATTCTCACTATTTTGCAAGGCTTTCAGCAAACCTCCTCTTTTCTCTGTGAGGAGGTACCAGCTCTCTCTTCCAAGGCTGTTTGCTACAGAAACACCCAGGAAGAGAGTTCAGAACAAAGCTATGAGCGGCTGTCACACAATGCACAGAAGCATGAGAGGCTCGCAAAGAACTGTCTGTCATAGGGACATTCTTCATTCCCTGCTAATCTTTTATGTCACAGGCATCACATTTTCAAAATATTTACTGAATACTCATTCCTTCTAAACCTTTTTCTTTTCTAGCAGTATTTCCACTGGGGATTAGAGAAAGGTGACTCAGCAGAGGCACAGGACAGCACTGGAGAAAGAGAAGGTGGCTAACGTCACTTCAGAAAGGGGGAAGATACGGCAGAGAGAATGTATCAGAGGCACAGGCTGAGGGAAACTGATCTCTATAAGCTTCCCATGGGACAAAGGAAGAAAGGAGTCAGCAGATAAGGAAAGTAGATGGTAAGACGCTGGTGTCCTGACCTCTCTGGAGCCCAGCGTAGTAAAGGAGATGGGGCAAAGGAGGTTGGAAGCAGATGCCATTTGCCTTACTTCCTGACTGAGATTTGTAACTTAGGTTCTCTAGAAGCAGATGCTGAGATGGAATGTGAGATGCAAGATATTCATTAGAATTCAACAACTGTGGAAGAGTCAGGGAGATGTTGAACTTCAGAACAGGGCCAGTGAAGCATCAGCCAACCTCACAGGGAACAGAGATGTAGATGGCATGTTGGCATCTTCCTGGATTGAGCCAAACTAGCCAGGCAGTTATTTCCCTGCTGCACTTGGTCGATGGATGTCCATTGTCCCATGAGGCGGCCCTGGAGCTGAGCCCCACTGGGAAAAGGCTGACAGGTGGGAGGCAGGATTGTCTGCTGACCACATTCCCAGCTGCTATGGCAACAAGTCCTTTTTTGAATGGAGAACACCCTGGAAGGGGCCCCTCTGCATTTGCCACAGTCTACCCCTGTGTCCCTTGGGTCCTCTTTTCTCTGCAAGTTTGTTAAGTCATTACTCCAGGATCCTGGAGAGCCCTTTTTCTTTAGAGAAACTTAGAGGAAGAAGGTTGGAAGGAAAAACTGCAGGCATCTCCCCTACAGCTGGCCTCCAGGCCACAGCTGGTATGAATCACCCTCCTTATCCAGTGTCTATTCTAAACTCCCCTTACCTCAGCTTCCACCCCTGCCGGGTATCGTGGTTTGCCCAATGGCATGAGCTGCCTCCTCATCCTTGAAGGCGATGACCCCCTCGTCATGGTTCTCTTTTAGGGAAAGACTGCACTTTCCCACTGGCTGAAAACACTGCCCAGGAGCACACCAGTGGGGATCTGGGTTCCTCCCTGCCCACGCTGTCCAACAGCAGCCGTATGCCTGCTAAGGAGCAGATGCAATTCCTTCTGCCAAGACGGGGAGTTCTCTTCTTACCTGTTGGTCTTTGGGCACAAGGAGTCCAAAGTGTCCCAGCAGCAGCCAGAGCTTATAGAACCCTTGCTGAGTCTCTTGATAAAAGGGAGCCTCCACTGGAGACTGGGACCTTAACTTTGCTGAGCCCAGGATTAGGGGGAGCGGCACCACAAAGCCTCTTAGTTGTTTGTTCAGAAGGGTGACAATTGAGATCACAGCCCTCACAACCTTCGCTTCCCACGCCCAGGGATTCTTCCTGCGGGAGACGCAGCACCCTCCAAAGATGCTTGGTTGGATGAGCACAGTGCCTCGGAAGATGGTGCTGCATTCGCAGGTAGCATCTCCCCAAAGCTAGAGCTCTGACTGTACCTTACGCGGGTGGTTTCAACACTCCATTTGGCTGGTGGATTCCAAATAGAGCCTTATGTGGCACGACCAATGGATCCTATGGTTGCAACAGCGAACCTCTCTACAGGACACCCTCACTAAGGCAGACACAAGGGAGGCTTTTTGGAAAATTCTTACATTTTCTTACAGAAGATGAAAATGTAGACATTATTAGCGTTTCATGATATAACCTTCCTGTGCCACCTCCACACACACACACACACACACACACACACACACACACACACACACACACACACTTTGTTTGAAATTATTCAGTGAATACAGTTTTGTGTTGTTACATTTTCTTCCACATTATGTTAATGGCTATGATAATACTTGTATGAATATGCTATGATTGATACAAACTCCTATTTGGGGTATTTAAATCACCTCTACTCTTTTGCTATTACAAATAGCTCCCAACAGAACATTCATATGTCCTTCAAATAAATTTCTAAATGTGAATTTGCTGATTCAAGGAGAATCTAACATTGACTTTGAAACCTAGTATTTAATATAAAATTGTAAGTTTCCTCTTGCTTCAACCTTTGCATGCTTCATCATATTGTGATGTATATAAATATGTATACACACACACACACACACTCACATATATGTGTGTATATATTTGATATATATACATATATTTGTATGTGTATATATATTTTATATACATATATGTGTGTGTGTGCATATATATATATACATACAAATATATATATACACACATACATATATATATATATATATATTTTTTTTTTATTGAGACAGAGTCTCACTCTGTTGCCCAGGCTGGAGTGCAGTGGCATAATGGCATGATCTCAGCTCACACTGCAACCTCTGCCTCCTAGGCCTGAGTGATTCTCGTGCCTCAGCCTCTCAAGTAGCTGAGACCACAAGTGCCGCCACCACACCTGGATAAGTTTTGTATTTTTGGTAGAGACTGTTCCACCAGGTTGGTCAGGCTGGTCTCAAACTCCTAACCTCAAGTGATCAACCTGCCTCAGCCACCCAAAGTGTTGTGATGACAACCACACCTGACAAAAACTTGTATTTAGTTGAATAATTTCAAATTTAAATATGTGCACGTGGCAAACAATTCTAAGAGTTCAAAAAATATAAGTTTTCTTCCTGCCTTCTGCCCCCAGCATTCTGAGGCTAAGCATCTCCCTCCTGGAGGCAATTTCTGGTATATTTCTCCAGAAATGTTTTATGCGTACACAGATATGTGCGTGTGTGTGCATTCTCTTTTTTTTACATAAATGAGGTAACACTTTAGAAATCAATATATATCTTGGTATTTTTACCTAACAACCTTTTTAAATCAGCCCATACAGATATATCAGTTTGCTTTAAATGGGGACAGAGTACTCCATGGCTGCACCATCATTCATTTAGCCCATCTCTTATTATTGAATACTTAAGGTGTTTCTGTTTTGCCTTTTAATATTTTTATTTAGATATATTTTACATACAGTGAAATACTCAGATCTGAGAGTTCCTGTTCAAACGTTTTACAAACATTCACACCCATGGAACCCACACCCTTATCAAGACACAGACCATTTTCATCATAACAGAAAGTTCCTACTCATTTCCCCAAAATGGTCACTATTCTGATTTCTTTCACCACAGATTAGTTTTGCCTGTTCTAGCACATCAAATACATGGAAACAGGCAGGATGTGTTTTTTGTGTATCTGGCTTTGTTCAGCACAGTGTAGGATTTTGTGGTGGTGTACTGTGGGATTCATCTAAGTCATCTAATTAACATGCTTTTATTTATTGAGAAGCAACGTCTTACCGTTTGAGGATAGAGCCATGAGTTATCTATTCTCCTCTTGTTGGATATTTGCATTGTTTCTAGGTTTCCTCTATTGAGTCAAGCTTCTATGAACATCTTGCCTGTGTGTTATTGTGGCCATGCTGCTTTTGGGAGTGGAATGGCTGGATCACAGAGTAGGTGTATGTTCTACCTGTTAAGCAGCTACCAAACCACTTTCTACAGTGGCTCAACCATTTGATGCTTCCACCGGGAGCAGATGAGCATTTCAGGAATCAACAGTCTCACAATCATTCACTGTTAATGGTCTTTTTAACTTTAGCTACTTTAGTGGTTGTGGGGTGGTATCTCCTTCTGGTTTGTGCATTTCGTAATGACTAATGAGAACACATTTCAAGAAGAATGAATAACATTTTTGAAGACCCTAAAGCATAAATGGAATGTTTTTTGAAATTTCTTATACATAGTGGTATAGAAAATTACATATATAAATATTATTAGCATTTTAGATTATATCTTTCTAGATCTTTCTCTCTCACACACAATTTTATTTAGTACAACTTTTAGTGGTTTTATAGTAATATATTATATGAATAACCGTAATTAGTACAGCCAAATTCCTACTTATTAATATTTCCTTGTGCCTTTATTTTTTTTACTGTTTGCTCTAAAATTTGTTAGGGTAGAACTAGAGTAGCTCTTCTCCTGAAATGTGGTCTCTGTTGGGTTGTGATTAAATGCCCTGGATATTCGGGGAGGTATCTTCTCTCTGGCTGGCTGGAATTCCTGCCTTCCAGCATCCTGTCGTGCCAGCATCCCCTGCAGCTCACAGTTTCCCAGAGCTGTGCTTTTCCAGGCCCCAGGGATTCCACCCTACCTACACATGCACAGCTTAGCACTTGGCTAAAGACTTGAGAAAACCCTGCACATTTTTTTTTGTCTCTTCACTGCACAGCTTTCTCCTCTCTAGCCTGCTGCTCCAGAATTCTAGCCACTCTAGAAGCCTCCGGTGCTTCCTCACTTGGACTCCACATTCCTGCCTCTTGGTCCACAAAGGGCCTCTAGCAGAACTCCTGGAGAGTGGAGGGGCTAACAGTGTGCATTTCTCTTCTCTCCAGGAACACAGTCCTCTACTTCTTGTCTGACATCTGAAAATAGTTGCTTCCTATATTTTGTGCAGTTTTGTACTTACTTACACCAAGGGGGCTAGTCTGGTATCAGTAACTTTACCACATTCAAAAGTCATCATCTAGATTTTTTGCACAAAATGAATTTGCCACGAAAAGTAAACCTTCAGTGAACATGCATATAGCTTGATGGTTCTGTCTCTACAGACACCCCAAATAATTTTCTTTCAGTATCTATTAAAAGTAATGATGCTGAGTCAAGATGTACAGTTTTTGTACTATTCTTACAGCTATACCCTGGCTTGCTTCAACTGTAAATAGGCTATTTTAAATAATTAGTTTCTAATTATAATGAAAATGAATACATGTAAAACTAATCATTTTTTCCCAAGGAGCGAAGTAGAACTATAATGAAAGAGAATTTTTTTTTCTGGATCAATACTCAACATCTTTAGAAAGAAAGAGGCAATATTAATAGTTTTCTTATGTATCTTTCAAAATTTTCTAGTTCTAAACATTTGAATGTGCAGTTTTTTTCCTTCATTTTTTTTTTGATAGAGATGGAAATATACTTTGCATCATTGTGTAATTTATAAAAATTAACAAAATATATTGAATAAATTTTTATATTAGCACAAAGATAGCTAACACATTAAAAAATAGCTATAAATTACTCTTCTTTCTACATGCACCATAATTTAATTCATAAGTTTTCTATTGATATGGTTCGGCTGTGTCTCCACTGAAATCTCATATTGAATTCCCATGTGTTATGGGAGGTAATGGAATCATGGGGGAGGTCTTTCCCAAGTGTTCTCATGATAGTGAGTAAGTCTCACAAGATCTGATGGTTTTAAAAATGGAAGTTTCCCCACACAAGCTCTCATTCTTTCTTGCCGCCTCCATGTAAGAAGTGCCTTTTGCCTTCTGCCATGATTGTGAGGCCTCCCTAGCCACATGGAACTGTAAGTCCATTACACCTATTTTTCTTCCTAGTCTCAGGTATGTCTTTACCAGCAGCATGAAAACAAACTAATACACCTATTGATGAACATTTATGTTGTTTTCAGTTTCTTTTAGTATTCCAAATAATGCTACAAGGAAAATTCTGTGCAGGCCTTCACATAGACATGGTAATATACCTGTAAAGTAAATTTCCCAAAGTAAAATTGGAAGACCAAAGTAAATGCACATTGCATTTTGACAGACATTGGCAAAATGCTCCCCAAAGAGACTCCACCAACTTACACCCGCACCAGCAGCAAATGAGTTTGGCACACATCCTGTGCACACTGTGAAAGATCAACTTTCCAATCTTTGCCAATCTGATAGGTTTTAAAAAATAGCATCTCATTTCAATTTGTGATTATTTAATTATGCATGAGATTATGCTTCTTTCTTTTTCTTCATATTGGTATATATTTGAACTGATTGTTCGTGTCCTTTAAATAATAAACTTTAGTGGGCTCAACCTGGGCCCGGTAGCTACTGCTGATGCTATTGAATTTTCGTGAGTTAATCTAAGCAAGAAGCTCATGGCCAATGTAATTCACCCCAAGAAATGTTTCTGAAGTTGTATGGTATATTTTTGGCATTGATGACAGGTTTATTCCAATGACTTTTATTCTCAAAATGCTTAATTCACATTACATGTGTATGTATGTTTGATTACACCAATGTTTCTGCGTACTATTGCAAAATACTGTTTAAAAATTGGGGGCAAGTCCTTTTCACAAATCTAATAGTGAGTAAAGCCAAACTCTGAGCTCATGTTTGGGTGTCTGGCCTCTGTTTGGCTGCTGTCTCTATCTCCACTTAGTCCATTTGACAATCTCTCAATGTCTTGGAGATATTAGGGCCAATGCTGGCACTGTAAGTATTAATAAGATGTCTGGCTTAGTGACTGGAGGTCTTGTTTATTATAATGAACAAATGAAAGTGTTTCAAGTACGTTTGATTTATGTGGCTGCTTAAGAGCCAACCTCCACTACTGTGAGACTTACTAAGAGGTGGCTACCAAGGACTTGTTCCTGCAGCTCTGTTTCCAGGCTACCCCAAGCTCAGCCCTGGGTCACAGTGAGAGCATTCTGTGAGCTTGTGTGAGACTCAGTCTCAGACAGAGGCGCCTCCCACTTCTTAACTGAATCTTGGGCTTTGGAAACCCTATCGTGTGCCAATATAATCCATCTACACACGATGTCACAAGACAGAGAAAACACTATAAATGGTATCCAAGTTCATGGCACTGAATCTCCAAGGGATGTGAGAGGAAGGGTTGGTAGTGCTGACATGCTTGCTTGACTGAAAGAAGAGCCATGTCAGGAAAGATGGAACTGAACTGAAGGTGCAGCCACTGCTCCAAGGTACGAACTCACCTCGTTAATTTGGGTGATCGGAACAGCAGACATTACTACCTTCTGTCAATCGCTTTATTTTGGAGAATTCTTAAATAGCCTCTTAGCCACTGTTATGACTCAATAATTGTGACCTTCTAGCAGTTACCATGGAAAGAATTTCTAGATTATAAATAATGACAATGTGAGTTTCCTAGTTACCAAGTGTATTTATAAAATGAATTCCAAAGGTACATGACATTTAATTCCAGCCTATTTTTAGACACTAAAGGATAATAAAGGAAAATACGTTTTTTTCCAGAAGAGGAAGAATTGTAACATTTTTTCCAAATCTAGTTATAGAGCAGTACATCTATATGACTATTAGGGGAAAAAAGGGGGTTTTAGTAATATACTGTCCTTGCCAATTTAAAGGAAGCATTTAAAATAATATAGATTTCACAGTTAAAGAGAGCCTACAAAATCATGTATAGAATTTGATCTATAAAAATTGTCTTGGAAATAAAAAATATACAGTGTCCTTTAATGTTTTTAAACACATAAATTGAGAAGACTTTTATGCCTTCTACTTTACAAAGTATTTCTTATTAAAAGAAATCATTATTTATCATGAAGAACTTTGTCTTAATTCATTTTTTAAAATAGAGATGATAGGGTCTTGCTATGTTGGCTAGGTTGGTCTTCAACTCCTGGTCTCAAGCAATCCTCCCATCTCAGCCGGGTTTATAGGACTGATCCACTGTGCCTGGTCCTTCATAAAGAACTCTTGGAAGCAGAGGTTTGCCTAGTTAAAGAGTCACAATCCAAGAAAGGGGAGTGAAGATTCCGAAGGAATACATTTAAAAAAGAAAAGCTACTTAATGGAGTCTAAATCACATTTATAATGGGCTGCAGAAATGATAGCTCAAGAAAGATGTTGGAGCAATGAAAATGCAATAATTTTTATGTCCTGTTTAGTGTTTTGTCTTTTCCAACACTGTTCCAGGAGATACTTCAAAGAAGTGGATGCATAATGTTTCTTAGTCTTGCTTGCAATGTCTCATAATTGAAAAATTTTCTCCTTTCTGAATCTTGAATCAAATTCTATCTCTTGTCCATACTCTGAAACATGAAATTTGAGAATTTAATGGCTGAAACCTCTAGTATTAACACTTTTCTCTCTCTATGTATATTTAATGTATTGTGAGTTCTTTCTTTTGGTGCAATCTCAATAAATATTTATTGTGAACTGTATTGATTTTCTGTGCTGCTCTAGAGAGTTACCACCAGTTTAGTGGCTTGAAGCAATACAAATTCATTATCATATGGTTCTGTGGGTCAGAAGTCTGATATGGCCTTACTGGGCTAGAATCAAGGTCCTGTCTGAAGGCACCAGGGTGGAATCTATTCCTTTGGGTTTTCAGCTTCTAGAGGCCACCATGCTCCGTGGCTATGGTCCCTTTCTCCATCTTGAAAGCCAGCAACAGCTTATGAAGTCCTCCTCGTATTGCTTAATTCACATCTGTGATCACATCACTGTGACCTCTTCCATCCCCACGTCTCCCTCAGACTCTCACCCCCTGCCCTCTTCTCCCTCTGACTAAGACCCTTGTGGTGACCTTGGTCCCACCTGGATAATCCAGGATACTCTCTCCATCTCATGGTCTTTAACCTTTAACTTAATCACATCCTCAAAGTCCATTTGGCAGTCAGGTAGCACATACACAAGTTCAGGAGATGAGGATGTGGACCTCTTTGGGGAGGCGGACCATTATGTTGCCTGCCACAAGCATTTGTTTATTCTCTCAAAAATATTTCTTGAATACCTACTGTGTGCTTGATACAGTGCTGAATGGATGATTAAAAGGTGAATGAATAAACTAATGATGGTTACCAGGTTATCTATGCCTAAGTCTAGGGAAGGAATCAAAGAACTGGTGTTTGAGGCCTAGCATTTTCCCTTCTACTGCTTTTTTCTGTTACTCATTTTGTTCCTTCTTTTCTTCCAAATCTATAGGAAATCACAATGTTATGAAATTAAAAAGTATTTTGGACTGAATCTAATAATCATATTAATTAGTTTAATTAATAGCAGGCAACTCATTATTCAAATTATAGCTCCATGTACTAGGAACAAATGAATACAAATTTTGTAATGATGCTAGTTACAGGTCAATTTTAGCTCCAGAAAGAAGCAATGGCTTAGCTTTCTTTTGAAAGCTGTCATCTTTGAAGCAGACTCAAACGTTTGAAATAGAATTGGGTCAGATCTAGAAGCTAAAGTTTAGTGAAAAGAGTATCATCATCAAATTCTGAGGATACAAGGGAAATCAAGTCAATTATCAGCTTCCCTGTAGATGTGAAGGTCATTAGAAATGGTAGTGATCCTTACATGTCAGGGCAAAGACATAGCAGACTCTAGAAATGCTCAGAATATCAGACAAAATTCTGCCAATGCCATCCCAAACAACAGCAGACTACAAAAGCCAATGCCTTCACCACAAACAGTAAGGGGACCTGGAGCAAGAGAAACTGGGAATTTGGGAATTTGCAGCAGACAGCTGGGATCCCACACAGCAGTAGTGGCCATGCGAATGTGTACCAGTGCTTTCATTATGGTGCTGAAGCTTTTGTTAAATAAAGGTTTTGAACTGTTATCAATCATCTCTAAGATTTTTTTTATTTAAAAGTATATGTCTCTGTCTGCTGTTCTCAAGTAATTTGGTCTCAGGCGCCCTTTACCATCTTAAAAAAATATTGAGGATTCCACAAAGCTTTTGTTCATATAGGCTATGTCTACTGACGTTTATTGTATTAGAAATTAGGGCTTAGAAGAAGAAAACTTTAAATAGTTATTAACTTATTTACAATAGATAACAAACCCATCACATGATAACACGATTAACATATTTATTAAGAAATAACTCAGGACTTCCAGGCAAGATGGCCAAATAGGAACAGTTCTGGTCTGCAGCTCCCAGAGAGATCATCTCAGAAGGCGGGTGATTTCTGCATTTTCAACTGAGAGGTACCTGTAATGCCAGTGAGAGAGAACCATTCATTTCCCTGAAAAGGGGGCTGAAGCCAGGGAGCCAAGTGGTCTAGCTCAGCAGATTCCACCCACATGGAGCCCAGCAAGCTGAGATCCACTGGCTTGGAATTCTTGCCACCAGCACAGCAGTCTAAAGTTGACCTGGGATGCTCGAGCTTGGTGAGCGGAGGGGCATCCACCATTCCTGAGGCTTGAGTAGGTTGTTTTCCCCTAACAGTGTAAACAAAGCTGCGAGGAGTTTCAAACTGAGTGGAGCCCACTGTAACTCAGCAAAGCGACTATAGCCAGACTGCCTCTCTAGAGTCCCCCTCTCTGGGCAGGGCATCTCTGAAATAAAGGCAGCAGCCCTAGTCAGGGGCTTATAGATCAAACTTCCATCTCCCTGGGACAAAGCACCTGGGTGAAGGGGCAGCCTTGAGCACAGCTTCAGCAGACTTAAACATTCCTGCCTGCCCTGCTCTGAAGAAAGCAGTAGATCTCCCAGCACAGCACTCAAGCTCTGCTAAGGGACAGACTGCCTCCTCAACTGAGTCACTAACCCCCATGTATCCTGACTGGGAGACACCTCCCAGCAGGGGTCAACAGTAACCTCATACAGAAGAGCTCCGGCTGGCATCTGGCTGGTGCCCCTCTGGGATGCAGAAGGTTCCAAGGGAAGGAACAGGCAGCAATCTGCTATTCTGCAGCCTCTGTTGGTGATACAAGCAAACGGGGTCTGAAGTAAACCTCCAGCAAACTCCAGCAGACCTGCAGCAGAGGGGCCTGATTGTTAGAAAGAAAATCTAACAAGCATAAAGGAATATTATCAACATCAACCAAAAAAAAAAAAAAAACAGTGCCAACACAGAAACTGCATCTGAGGCTCACCAACATCAAAGACCAAAGGTAGATAAATCCACAAAGATGGGAGGGGGGAGAGGAAAGCACAAAAAGGCTGAAGATTCTAAAAACCAGAATGCCTTTTCTCCTCCAAAGGAACATAACTTCTCAACAGCAAGGGAATAAAACTGGACAGAGAATGAGTTTGATGAATTGACAGAAGTAGGCTTCAGAAGGTGGGTAATAACAAACTCCTCAGAGCTAAAGGAGCATGTTCTAACCCAATACAAGGAAGATAAGAACCTTGAAAAGAGGTTGGAGGAATTGCTCACCAGAATAACCAGTTTAGAGAAGAACATAAATGACCTGATGGAGCTGAAAGACACAGCATGAGAACTTCGTGAAGCATATACAAATATCATTAGCTGAATCAATCAAGTGGAAGAAAGAATATCAGTGATTGAATATCAACTTCATGAAATAAAGCATGAAGATTAGATTAGAGAAGGAAAGAATGAAAAATAGTGAACAAAGCCTGCAAGAAATATGAGACTATATGGAAAGACCAAGTCTACATTTGATTGGTGTACCTGAAAGTGACATGGAAAATGAAACCAAATTGGAAAACACACTACAAAATACCATCCAGGAAAACTTCCCAAACCTAGCAAGACAGGCCAACATTCAATGCAGAAAATACAGAGAACTCCACAAGGATACTCCTCGAGAAAGGCAACCCTAAGACACATAAGTGTCATATTCACCAAGGTTGAAATGAAGGAAAAAATGTTAAGGGCAGCCAGAGAGAAAGGTCGGGTGACCTACAAAAGGAAGCCCATCAGACTAACAGTCGATCTATCTGCAGAAACCCTACAAGCCAGAAAAGACTGGGAACCAATATTCAACATTCTTAAAGAAAACAATTTTCAACCCAGAATTTCACATCCAGCCAAACTAAGCTTCATAAGCGAAGGAGAAATAAAATCCTTTACAGACAGGCAAGTGTTGAGAGATTTTGTCACCAACAGGCCTGCCTTACAAGAGCTCCTGAAGGAAGCCCTAAACATGGAAAAGAAAAACCAGTACCAGCCACTACAAAAACATACCAAATTGTAAAGACCATCAACACTATGAAGAAACTGCATCAACTAATGGACAAAATAACCAGCTAGCATCATAATGACAGTATTAAATCCACACATAACAATATTAAACTTAAATGTAAATGGGATAAATGCCCCTGTGAAAAGACAGACTGGCAAATTGGATAAAGAGTGAAGACCCATCAGTGTTTCATATTCTGGAGACCCATCTCATGTGCAAAAACACACATAGGCTCAAAATAAAGGCATGGAGAAAAATTTACCAAGCAAATGGAAAGCAATAAAGAAGCAGGAGTTGCAATTTTAGTCTCTGTTAAAACAGACTTCAGACCAACAAAGATCAAAAGAGACAAAAATTGCATTACATAATGGTAAAGGGATCAACGCAACAAGAAGAGCTATTTTAAATATATATGCACCCAATACAGGAGCACTTAGATTCATAAAGCAAGTTCTTAGAGACCTACAAAGAGACTTAGACTCCCACACCATAATAGTGTGGAAGATGTTAACACCTCACTGTCAATATTAGACAGATCAACAAGACAGAAAATTAACAAGGATATGCAGGACTTGAACTCAGCTCCGGATCAAGTGGACCTACTAGACATCTACAGAATTCTCCACCACAAATTGACAGACTATACATTCTTCTCAGCACCACATTGAATTTATTCTAAAATTGACTACATAATTGAAAGTAAAACACTTCTCAGCAATGCAAAAGAATGATAATCATAACAAATGATCTCTCAGACCACAGTGCAATCAAATTAGAACTCAGGATTAAGAAACTCACTTAAAATTGCACAACTACATGGTAACTGAACAACCTGCTCCTGAATAACTACTGGGTAAGTAATGAAATGAAGACAGAAATAAATAAGTTACCTGAAACCAATGAGAACAAAGACAAAATGTACCAGAATCTGTGGGACACAGCCAAAGCAGTGTTTAGAGGGATATTTACAGCACTAAATGTTCACAAGAAAAGCAGGAAAAATCTAAAATTGACACCCTAACATCACAATTAAAAGAACTAGAGAAGCAAGAGCAAACAAATTCAAAAGGTAACAAAAAAAAACAAAACAAAAAAAAAAAAAACAAGAAATAACTAAGATCAGAACAGAACTGAAGGAGATACAGACACGAAAGACTCTTCAAAACTCAATGAATCCAGGCCCTGTTTTTTTTTTAAAAGATCAACAAAATAGATAGACTGCTAGCCAGACTAACAAAGAAGAAAAGAGAGAAAAATCAAATAGATGCAATAAAAAATGATAAAGGGGATGTCACCACTGATCCCACAGAAATACAAACTACCATGAGAGAATACTATAAACACCTATACGATAATAAAAAGGAAAATCTAGAAGAAATTGATAAATTTCTGGACACATACACCCTCCCAAAACTAAACCAGGAAGAAGTTGAATCCCTGAATAGACCAATAACAAATTCTGAAATTAAGGCAATAATTAATAGCTTATCAACCAAAAAAAGCCAAGGACCAGACAAATTCACAGAAGAACTCTACCAGACGTAGGTTTCTCTATCTTATACAGTTATGCTCTGATCTTAGACTTTAGATTTTTCCTGCGACATGGAATAATTAAGCTAATTAACACACTCATCACTTCAAATATTTAATATTTTTGTGGTAAGAACATTTGAAGTTTATTCTCTTAGCAAATTTAAAGTGTACAGAACTCAATTATTAGCTATTTTCACCATGTTGTGCAATAGATCTTGAAAAAAAAAAAGTAATTCCTCTGATCTAATTGAAGTTTTGTACCTTTTGTCTTCCCCCAGTCTCCTCTCCTGGCAACCTCTGATAACCACCCTTCAAATCTCTGAGTGCAATTGTTTTAGATTCCACATATAGGGGAGAACAAGCAGTTTTTCTTCTGTGCCTGGATTTTTCACTTAGCATAATATTCACAAATTTCATCCATTTGCTGAAATGACAAAGTGTCTCCCTTTTTAAAAGCTGAATATAATTCTATTGTGTACATTATTATGCAAAGGGTTTTATTTCAATTTAATTTCATTTGGCTACTTTTGCTTTTGACACCTATGCTTTTGGGGTCAAATCTAAAAAAAAAATCAATTCATAGTCTCACATGATGTAGTTTTTATCATATATCTTTTTCAGTAGTTTTACAATTTCAGGTCTTATATTGAAGTCTTAATCCATTTTGAATGGATTTTTTTATATGGTGTGAGATATGGGTCTAATTTCATTCTTTTGCATGTAAATATCCAGTTTTTCCAATATCACTTACTGAAGACAATGTCCTTATCCCTCTATGTCTATTTTTATGTCAGTACTATGACATTTTAGTTACTATTGCTTTGTAGTATAGTTTAAAATCAGGTAGTGTTATGTCTCTAGCTTTGTTATTTTTGCTCATGATTACCTTGGTTATTCAGGATGTTTTTATAGATCCATATACATTTTAGGATTTTTTTCTATATCAATGAAATATGACATTAAAATTTTGATAGAAATTGCATATAATCTGTAGATCACTTTGGGTAGTATATACATGTTAATAATATTATTTCTTCCAGTCTATGAACGCAGCATATCTGTCTATTTATTTGTGTCTTCTTCAGTGTAATTCATTAATATTTGATAGGTTTAAGTGTAGGATCTCTCACCTTTTTGGTTAAACTTTTCCTAAGTATCTTTCCTGTAACTATTATAAATGGGATTGTTTTCTTAATTTATTTGTCAGATGGCTTGTTGTTACTTTAATAAAATGTTACTGATTTTTTGTTTTAATTTTGTATCCTGCAATTTTACTAAATTTATTAGTTTAGCAGTTCTTTGGTCAAATATTTATGGTTTTCTATATATAAGGTCATATAATCAGCACACAGCAAGAGTTTCACTTCTTTCTTTCACACTTGGATGCCTTCTTATTGCTCTAGCAAGCACTTTCAATACTATATTGAATTAAAGTGGTGAGAGTAGGCATCCTTATATTGTTCCAGCTCTTACAAGAGTTGTTTTTTTTTTTAAAGCATTCCTATTCTTTTACTATTGAGTATAATGTCAGTGATAGGCTTATTACATATGGCCTTTATTACTTTTATTGTGTAGAAGTGCATCACTTGTATACTTAATCTTTTGAACATTTTTATTACAAAATAATGTTACATTTTGTCAAATATTTCCCCTGTATCTAATGAGACAATTACATAATTATTGTCTTTCACTCTGTTAATGTATTTACCTGTATATCACATTTATTGATTTTCAAATGTTGAATGATCCTTGCATCCCAGTGATAAATCCCACTTGCTCATGGTGAGTAATCCTTTTCACGTGTTGTCAAATTTATTCTGCTAGAACTTTTTTGAGAACTTTGGCATCTCTGGCCATCAAGGGTAATAGCCTATAGTTTTCTTTTCTTTTTGATGTCCTATTCAGGCTTTCATATTAGTATAATGCTGGCCTCATTGAAGGAGTTTGGAATTATTCCCTCATTTTTGACTTTTTGGAAAAGTTTGTGGAGAACTGGTATTATTAATAGTTCTCCTTTCAATGTTTGGTAGAATTCAGTAGCTAAGCCATCAGATCCTGAGCTTTTCTTTGAAGAGAGATACTTTATTACTGATTTAATTTCTTTATGCGTGATTATTATGTTCAGGTTTTCTATTTCTTCATCATTTAATCCTGATAGATTACATAGGTACAGAAATTTATCCATTTCATCTAGGTTACTCAAGTTGTCAATGAAAAATTGTACATAGCTGTCTCATGATTCCTCACATTTCTGTGATATCAGTTATAGTATCTCCTCTTTCATTTCTGATTTTATTAATTTGACTCTTCCCTCATTTTTTTCTTAGTCTAGATAATAGTTTGTCAATTTTGTTTATCTTTTCAAAAAACAAACTCTTAGTTTTATTCATCTTTTCTCCTTTTTAGCTTGTCTCTACTACATTTATTTGTGCTCTGATATTTACTGTTTCCTTTCTTTTACTTAGTTTGTTATTCTTTTGCTAGTTCCTTAAGGTGTAACATAGGTTGTTTATTTGGGATCTTTCCCCTTTTTTGACATAGGGGTTTATTGCTATAAACTTCCTTCTTAGACCTGATTTTGCTGCATTTCATAACTTTGATATATTTTATTACCATTTTCATTTATTTTGAGATATTTTAAAATTTTTATTTTAATTTCTTCCTATATTCTTTGTTTATGTAGAAGCATGTTTAATTTCCACATATTTGTGAATTTTCCAAAATTCTCATTATTGGTTTCTAGTCTCATTTTGGGTGGAAAAGATACTTGATATCATATCAATCTTTGAAAATTAGTTATGACTTGTTTTATGGCCTAACATATGATCTATCCTGGAGAAAGTTCTGTGTGCATTTGAAGAGACTTCATATTTTGTTGTGGTTGGATGAAATGTTCTGTATTTGTCTGATAGGTCCATTTGGTCAAAAGCTCAGTTAAAGTCCAATGCTTCCTTACTGATTTTCTGTCTGGATGATTTGCCCATTGTAGAAAGCAGGAGTATTAAAGTCTCAATTACTATTGTCTTTCAATCTATCTCTTTTTTCAGATCTATTAATATTTGCTTTATATATTTAGGAGCTTCTATATTGGGAACACACACATTTATTATGGTTATATCTTCTTGATGGCATTGATCCCTTTATTGTTATATGATGATCTTCTCTATTTTTATGGTTTTTGACTTAAAGTCTATTTTATCTTATATAAGTGTAGGTATCCCTGTTCTCTTTTGGTTTCTGTTTGTATGGAATATCCTTTTCCAACGCCTCACTTTCAGTCTGTGTTCTTAAAGGCAAAATGAGTCTCTTGTAGGCAGCATATAGTTAGGTCTTGGTGTTGCATCCATTCAGACACTGTATGATTTTTGATTGAAAAATGTAATCTATTTATATTTAAGGTAATAATTGACAGATAAGGATTTACTACTCTTATTTTGCTCATTGTTTTCTGGTTGTTTTATAGATACTTTGTTTCTTCCCCCTTTGCTATCTTATTTTGTGATTTGATGGTTTTTCATAGTGCAGTGTATTTTAAATCTTTTTATTTTTTATTTTCTTGTGTCTCCTATACATATTTGCTTTTGATTAATAAAGCTTACATGAACTACCTCACTCTTATAACAGTTAGCTAATAACAACATAACTTTAATTGCATACAACAACTCTACACCTTTATTTCTCCCCACATATTGTGTGTTTTCAATGTCTGAACTTGCATCGCTTTGTAATATGTATCACTTCACAGTTTATTTAGCTACAGTTGTTATTTATCATTCTATCCTTTAACCTTCATGCTGGGAATAAAATAACTTTATATATACGCATTATACTCCTAGAGTATTCTATATATTGCTCTGTATTACTTGTACATTACTTATACATTCTGTGGTGTCTAAGTTTTATGCTATTGATTATCAACCTTTAGTTTCAATTTAAATAACTTCTTTACCAATTCCTCTACAGCAGGCCTAGTGGTAATGTACTTCTTTAGCTTTTGCTTGTCTGAGCAAGATTTTACTTTTCTCCCATTTCTGAATTACAGGTTTGCTGGGTAAAGTATTCTTAATTGTCAGGATTCTTTTCTCTTCCGTACTTTTAATATATCATCCACTTTTTCCTGACCTACAGAGTTTCTTCTTAAAGATCTGTTGATAGTCATATTAGAACTTTTTAGTATGTGATGTATTTCTTCTCTTACAGCTCTCAGAATTTTTTCTGTCTTTGAATTTTGATAGTTTTATTATTATGTATCTTGGTAAACTCTTCTTTGTTGACTTCAATTGGACACCTCTGTGCTTTCTGTACCTGTATATTGGCTTGTTTCCTCAAAATTAGGAAGTTTCCAGCTATTGCTTTTAAAGGGCTTTCTGGCCTTTTTTTTTCTCTTTCTTCTCCTTAAATTCTTATTATGTGTAGGTTTGGTCTCTCAATAGTGTCCATAATTACTGCAGGCTGTCTTCATTTTTAATTCTTTTTTCTTGTTGCTTCCCTAATTGGTTAATTTTAAATGTTCTGTATTCAAGCTCACTGAGTCTTTCTTCAGCTTATTGAAGCCTGCTATTGATGCTTTCTATTGCAATTTTTCAGTTCAGTCATTGTACTTTTCATCTCTAGGATTTATTTGTTTGTTTGTTTTTTACTGTTTCTGGGTTTTTTTTGTCAAAATTTTTATTGGGTTTGTGCATTGTTTCTCAAATTTTATTGATTTATTTATTTAAATAAGAAGATTCAAGTTTACTGAACTTTTATAAGAGAATTTTTTTTTAATTTGTTTTTCTGTCATTAATAGATCTTCCTTTTTTTAGGGCCCATTGTTGGAACTGTGTTAGTTTCTTTTGGAGATGTCATAATACCCCAAGTCTTAGTAATTCTTATTTTCTTGCATTGGTGTTTGGACATTTCCAGAGAAAGCCATCTTTTCTGGATTTTTTAGGTATTCTTTGGTAATAACAAGACCTTCACCATTTAGTCTACCTATAAGTCTCTATAAGAATGTATTGTTATTTTAACTGTTAGTTACAATTCCTAAGAAGAATTAGAAAAGTGCCAGGATTTTCATTCCACAGCTAATTTTTTTTTTCTTTTTTGCATTTACCAAATTTACTATTTCAGCTAGTCATTAAAAGTTTGAATAAACAAACTTCAGTTGGGGGCTAGTTTATCTGTTTACTTTTGTGTTCTACTTATTTTTGGATTTGAGTTTTTGCTGACTTTTCTAAATATGTTTGAATTTATGCTGATTTTTCTAAATCTGTTTAAAAAACTGTAGTTTTATTATTACTTATAATTCAAGCTTAAAGTATATACCCTTGTTTCTAGGTATTTGATGCAAAAAAAAAATTATCTTGAAAAGAGCAATGGCAAATAGTTCCTGAGGATTATTATTGTTTTATTGTGAATACAAATTCTTCTTTCCAATCTACACTGTGATTATCTATTCAGAGGAAGCACTTAGTCTCCACTTAAAATATAGGAAAACTTTCCATTAACATCAACTAAAAGACTGTGAGTAAAGCAATAGCAGACTTTATAAGCACCAAACAGATGCCTTAAAGCAGGACATATGAAGCTTCAAAGCACCCATATAAGCCCATGAGAAATCCTACCCTTTTCTAAATAAATAATTGGTTACAAAATCATTTTTATGCTTAAAACGTGTGTAGCAGAGTGGAAAAGTTTCTATTTCTAAAAAAGGAAGGAAAGAGAAAGAGGGAGACAGAAAAAAGAGGAAAGGAAAGGAAAAAGGAGAAAATAATATAAACTCAGTTTAGGCTAAAAATGGCAACTTAACATACATAGGTACATTTATGAATGTTTACCTGCAGTGAATCTTTAACAGACATCACAGCAATTAGAGTAAAATATTACCCTGTTGATCTACTTCCTTCAATCCTAGGATGCTTTGATCAGCTGTCAGAAAGAAAATCTCAGACTGGACATTGCAAGGACCAGCAAATTCTTCATTTATTTATAGCAGATGTGGGTTTACACGAATAATTCATGAAAGCTGGAAGTCTGCCATAAATTAAACGTTTATGCTGATGTTGCCTATAATTACCCAAAATCTATGGTACTGTACCCTGATCACATGATTTTGAAAAAATTGTTCCTGGTGTCTTAAATTCATTAAAATAAAATTTGTAGCCCTTTGTTTAATATTTTGATGAGAAGAGAGTATTACTGTCAGTTATGAAGCCTTGGCTTATCTGATTTTGATTCCTGACTTCAGTACAGCTGTGCCTCCATGTGCATGCTGCAGAAAAGCAGTCCTTCCACAAGAAGGTGGGTGTGGTTGCCATGAAAATGCATCACTCAGCTATCCTGCTGCAGGGATCATAAATAGTTGAGCTGCAGGCACTGTCTCTCTGGACTCACCATCACAATTACTCAGCAATGTTACTTCTCACAAACTATCCCCAGCCAACAACTAAACATGACAGGTTGTTCCTATAAAGATGCAAGACTCTTCTGCTGAGTCACTTTCATCCAAGGACCCTTCACCAGTCTGGCTGAACCTCACTTAAAACTGTGCTGTAGTATCAGACTCTTGCTACTGGATCCATTTTCCCTCATTCTCTCCTTTCATAGGCATAGGCCTGTTTCATGATCTGAATTAGCTCTCCACTATATTTTGCCCCCACCCCAACCAATCTCTCTTGTCTAATCCTGCCCAGGAATCTGCATATAGACAGCTTTGCAGGAACTCACTTTGCTTTCCATAAGTTCATCAAAAGACATCACATCTGAATAGAATGTAAGGTGTCTGATGAATAATAAAAACTATCTTATGTTCAAAATATGAATTATAGAATTTTCAAAGAATGAAATTTTATCATAGCCCAATAAACACACAATAATTAAAATAACAAGGAATTGACAAAGTACTTTTAATAAGTAAGTATTGAGAGTGTGTTTGGAAGGAAAATGGGCCAACTCTGTACATAGGCCCAAGCTGCAAATGAACTGCTATTGAACTATACAGCTGCATCAGGATGGCACTGGAAGTCAATGGTGAGGAGAAACTTTCTCAGCGAGCAGAGTTTCAGAGTTTTCACCTGTTTATTCACATTGTGTAGAAAAAGAGTGACAATGTAAGAATTTAAAGTGACTCATTGATAGCAGTCAATGATTTGGCTACTGTATATTACAAATAAAATGTCCAGGGAAGATGAAAGATATATCTATGGGGACAGTCACAAATAAGAAAGCCTTCTTATTGCACATTGATGTTCATCAGGTATTATTTACCATGGAAGAAATACAGAGCTGCCACGTAGAAAGAAACACTTGGCTACATGGCATCAGCCAGCCTCTTCACTGCTACCCTAGCTCTGGCACAAGGAGCACCTGAGAGAAGTTACCGTCGTGTCAAGAGTCAAGACTGTTTGGAGGCCCAGAAACAAGGTGTTCACTTTTCCATGGCTGTTTGACTACCACCACTGCAGAGTATTTGACCTGAGAGCAATGAGGACAAGGCAGAGCTCCCCAAAATGGCACCAATCTTTGAGGAGGCCAACTAGCCTCGTGGTGGGAAGTCAATTTTCTTGGAAGTGACAGTAATTCATCTTGCCAAGAATTGACGTATATTCTGGCCATCAGGTTGCCTCTCCTATCTTGTAAAATGTTAGCTCACACGACTCTCGAAGGACTTACAGAAGTTGAGTTATCTGACCAGGCATTTCATGTACATTATATTGAACCAAATGACCCACATTATAGCACAGCTGCAGAGGCAGCCACCATGTGACTGTGGGATTCATGGGCCCTCTTACATGCCACAGCTCCCACAAGACTGCTGGCCTGAAGGCAGAGCTAAGGTGCAAGCTGGTGATACCATGTGATAATGGGCGCCACCCTCCCCTATATGTCATATACCCCAAATCAAACACCTTTGTATAGTGCTGTGCCCTCAACACATAGAATGTATGGGGCCACGAATAATGGTGTGGAAACTGGAGTGGCTCCACCAATCCCCCACTGATTCACCTGGAAAATGTATTTTTCTTGTAGCTAAAATTTGAGACTCTGTGAATCAATGGGCAAAATATATCTACAGTGATACACAGCAAGAGTCCCATCGACTTCTAGTTATTCCTCCTGCTCAGTCACTTCAAGTTCCTTGCAGCCCTTTCCCTTAGGCCCCCAGCGCCGTCCCTCTCACGGCCTTCCTTCTGGAATGTCCTCCTCTCCTTCCCTTCCCTTCACCCAGCATGCTCTACTCAAACTTCAGATCTTCAGCTAGAATTTTACTTTGCTGGGAAACTTTCCCAAATTCCAAAGACAGAGTAAATCTGCTGTAACGAAGGTGACCATGTGTCCTGGTTTGTCTGGGCAGCCCAGGTATCCACCAGTAGTCTGCTCACTGCCCCTTCTTTGCTAACCTAAGGCTTCTGGTCCCGACCTGTAGCCCACATGGAGGGGGAAAATGTAGCACAGAATATATAATCCATTTCAGTTTCCAGAAGCCTTATAATATATTCTGTATTTGTGCTTTATAGGCATTATCCTAAGTATTTAAAATAGCATTTGTGCCTTACAGACATTATCCCAACTATTTGAAATATGTATTAATTTATTGTTAATATATGTTTCCTTAGAGCAACTGTAAGAATCATGAAGGTAATATGTTTATCTTGTTCATCATTGAATTCCCAGCACAGGGTAGGTCAATGACAAATTGTAGATGCTCAGCAAATATTTCTTGATTGGAAGAGAGAGAGTGAAAACTGTTGGCATTGAAGCATTATCCAATTGCTTTAACAGAAAAAGAACATTATCAGTTTATACTACCAATTATTATGGAATATTATATGTTCCATACAATATTGAACAGTATGAAATTTTATCCTTTTTAAAACATCTTACCAGGAATAAAGTGGTTTCTGGTCTTTCTTTAATTTGCATTTCTTTGGTAGCTAACAAGATAGACATTTCTCTTTACCATTTGTATCCCATTGTGAATTTTCCATTCATTTCCTGAATTCTTTCATTATTGTGATCTTGGTCATTTTCTCATATCTGCAAACAAATTTACTTATAATAAGTGTTAATCCTCTATCTCACATATTGGATGCAAATAATTTCTTTATTATTATTTTCTTACTTATTTCATTACTATATTTTTCACATTCTATGTGGTTATGGTAAAACATAAGTCAATTATTTGTGTTATGGACTAAGTGTGTTTCTCAAAATTCACGTGCAGAAATCCTAATCCATGGGGTGATGGTGTTAGGAGGTGAAGCCTTTGGGAGCTGATTAGGTCCTGAGGGTCAGTCCTCTGAATGGCATTAGTGTCTTTATAAGAAGAAACATGAGAGCTTGATCCCTCTGCTTCCTGCCACATGAAGACACAACAAGAAGACAGCCATCTGTACACCAGGAAGTCAGACACCAGATCTGCTGGGGCCTCGATCTTGGACTTCCCAGCTTCTAGAACTGTGAGCAGTGTTTGTTGTTTAAGCAACCCAGACTGTGGTAATTTGTTACAGCAGGCTGAACTGACTGAGAATTTTTTTTTTTATAATTTCATTACTTGTTTTGCATACTTCTCCCAATGTTGTGAGAAATCCTTTTTAAAATGTAGTTCATGTTTTTTTTTTTCAGTTCTTAGCCAAATTTTCTTTTAACCTATGATATATACTATGGATTTAAATAATCTTCTCTCCTTTCCTCTTTGCTATATAATAACTTTTTAAACGTATCTAGTTAAGGATAAACTTTAGTCCAGCGCATTCTAATTAAGAATTATTATAGCTCATCCAAAGTACTAAGGTGTTACATGTGTAGAACAGTATCAAGATAGGAACACAGTGAGATCAGCCCCTGGGAAGTGATGCCTGGGAATGTAGCCAGGTGAGCACATAGTCTTCTCATGGTTTATAGTGTATTCGTGACCACCTGTAGTTCTCAAGGGTCCCTTTTTGCAAGGGACTGCATGATGTCCTACAAAATGGTATATAATAAGGAATCTAATCTTTAACAACATGATTTGCCCACAGTCACTCGTAGATAAATTTCCATCTGGTCATACAGACATGAGACTAGAGAGAAGTGAAATTCCAAACATGAAAACTCATGTCTCACTTTTCATCTGGACTCTAGATGGAAGTCAAAGATGACAACAGTAGTCTGACATTCTTATGTTATATCCTTTCATTTGTTAATTTCTTTATATTTCCTGGCACCTCCCTAGATTCTTATAAACCCTGCCCAGAATCTTACACACACGACCTTGTGAGGACATGCATGTATTTAAAAGAAGGTGGATGGTATCCAGCAGTCCGTGCTTACAGAATTACACACACCTGATCTCAGGGAATGTCAAACTTCATTCACAGCTGAGCGGACTGCACCAACATGGTGGCGCAGAGCTGTTTGCAAAGTTGTGCATTAGAACCACATGTGTATGGGGGCCCAGTTAGGCCACATGTAGCTGAAACTTCATGCAGCAAAAGTATATCCTTTTAGATGAAGTTGAGCTTCAGCACAAGCCTGAGCTTTCTGCTAACAACGCTGATAAACCATGTGCTGTCAAAGAGTGCATTCCTGCCGCTGACTTGAGATCATTAGTTTCCAAATGCCTCATAATAAACCTCATTTGTATTCTTTCTTTTTCTCGGGGAATGAAGTGGATCTCAGCCCATTTCTTTTCATTAATTTGAACTAAAAATTATGTCTCCCATTTGTTTTATTGCTTTCATTTTTGAGAGAAGAAAATGATGAATGCTTCCATGAAATTTTTCAGCAAAGAATGGCGATAAGAATTCTTCATTACCTACGATATATCCATTGTATTTCTAACTCCCTTTTTAGCTGTTGGATTAAAATTTGCTTTTATGAATATGAATACCACCATTTCCTTCTAAAAACATTGTTCTGTTTCTTTGTTCTGTTTTCTCGGCTCAGCTGACCTTGTACTTTAAATGTGATGGTGACTTCATTCAGATAATGCTACTTTGCTAAAATGAAAAATGAAAATAAAAACTGTAAAAAGAAAACTAAAATATCTATTTTTGTTTGCTTGTGTTTAAGATTTAAGAATGTTTTTTTAATAACGAATCCATTGTAACTAGAAGATCAAACTCAGACAGTATTGAATCCTGCTTTTAAAAAATGTCCTTCAAGTTTTACTTGCTGCCTTCTCAAATGCAAATCACTCACTCAGCGCATATTTGTCTATTATGCTAGTCACCATGATAGGTGTTGGAATTATAGCACCGAACAAAGCAGACAGAAATTCCTGAGCTTATGGATTGGATACGCAGATGGGATCTGTCTTTTATATGTTCTGTTTCTGTAGCACGGGGTATACTAGTATCTCTTATTTCCTTCCTCTCAGCCTAGTTTTGAAAGAATTTTAATAGTGCATATAATTGAAACCAGGTAAAAGATATCCTGAGACCATGGTTGTTTCCAGAAAACATTGGAATGTTAAGATCCAGTCAAGCTGGGCTGTGGCTGAGGCTCTCAACACCTGGTGCCCGTATATTTCTATAAAAAGGAGAAAACATATTTTATTTGTGGTCCTTCAAGTCAGGGTTGGGGCTGAGACAAGCAACGTTTTAAAAAAAAATCACCATTGATATTATAGTAGCTACAAGCCAAATGTTGTTATGTCTAACATTTAAGTATTTTAAAGATTAAACAATTTATCCTCAAAAAGAATATAAGAAAACCACTGTTGTATGTTTACCAGGCCTGTCCTAGGCCTATTCACACATGTTACCCAAATTCAATTATTGTAGCCACCAGTGAGATTATATTTTTTACACTTGTGAATATTTTGCTCAAAAACCACATACCTAGAGTCATGATGGATTCCCACAAGGGCAAGACCAGGGAAGAGGAGGACTGCTGGCCTTCAGGGGGTCCCTGGTGGGAGGATCCAAGGAGGACTACAAATCTCTAATGCACAGATCTGAGGCAGAAGGTCAGACCTGAATCCAGTTTCACCATGTTCAGGTGATCAGAAGAACAGGACCAAAGCAAAAAGCAACAACAAAAAAAAGGATGGTGAAGGGGCATTTTGTTAGACTTACACGGCACTCTCTAACATGAAGGGCAAGATCAGAAATAGGCCACAGCCCTCGGCAACTTGTCTGACAAGCACGGGATGAAGACAGCCAGTGCCCGTTCAGAGAAGCAGAACGACAGAATCCTTGGACAGCTCCTGCCTGGAAAAGCGAGGGACCTGAAGACAGCAGGCTGAGGTGCGCCCAGTGATCCCTAGTGGTAGGTAGAGTTTATCTGAAGCTGGGAAAGAACTGAGAGTCAAAACTCAAACCCATGTTTGCCAAATGAGACACCCAGCATGAAACAGAGGCTACGATGCTTAGCGCCATCTGAAGGAGTACAGTGAGACGCAGTGCTTGGTAAGCCCTGATGGGCAGTCTGGTGCTGTGCTGGAGCTGGCCCAGTTCACCAAATGAACTCATGAAACGGGAGCCTGGCCTTGCATCTGGAGTCACAAGGGAAAAATGCAGGGATAACGTGGAGGGATGCTGCAAATCGGAACAAGTTTTTAAGCTGTTCTTGTCATTGCTGATGGTGTGTTTCTGAGGACAAGGGCCAATGAGTGAAGGGCAAAGACTGAAGGAAGCTTTGGGAGGAGGATTGAGGGCTGTGATTGTCATGCCTTTTGGGGTTGTGTTTCGTTCTCCGTGTTCAGATCTGCAGCATTCTCTCTTCCTTGCAAAAACCTCTTTCACCATGGCTGAGTGGATTTGTTTTTTAAATTAAAGTGCATTAAAATACATTTTGGTGATAATAGATTGAAGTGTTTACAATAAATATAATTACAAATGTACTTTGCTGTCACAAGGCAAGAATGGAAATCACTAATGTACCAATTTAATGCTGCTGTGAATAAATAGAAAAAAAAAATTAGCTGGTAAGATGAAAAATTTTTACTCACATTTGAAAAATTTTTTAAATAAAGCTAAACACCCATCAGTAGCTTTGTGCACTATAATTCCAGAAAAGCATCGCCTTTATTTTAAAATTGTTATTGATGCATAACTGAACCTATTGATGGGGTAAGTGTGATATTTTGATACGTACATACAATGTGGGATGACCAAATCAGGGTAATTATCATGTAAATAATCACCTAAAACATGTATCGTTTCTTTGTACTAGGAACATTTAAAATCTTTTCCTCTACCTATTTTGAAATATATAATAAATTATTGTTCACTATAGTCACTCTGTTATCAAACACTAGAACTTATTTTTTCCATCTAACTCTATATTTGTATCCATTAACCAACCTCTCCTCACCCCTCTGTTAAGAAAAGCATGACCTCAACTGAAGTGTGTCCCTCTTTGTCTGTCTTTTCAGAAGACAACACTGGCATGGGAAGTTTTCTGATCTTACTGGTGGATATTCATTTTTGGCAGCTTTCTAATTTTCTTTCATAATTCCTATGGCCTGCTATTTGCTTTTCTGTTAACTTCTCTCTATATTTTGTAACTTGGAACCAACCAGAAGGGTCACCTTATCCAAAGTATTTCACGCTGAGACGTTGAGGGGAAAAAGCTCTTCCAGCAACTGCTTGGCCTCCCTCCTCTGAGGCTAACCCATTCTGTCATGTGTTACATCTGGTACACCTCTGTTCAGTCCCATCTCATCCTTCAGTTCTAATCCAGCAGCTAATTCTACTTGAAGAATGAACACAAGATGAAGTTGGTCAGATTTACCGCACCATGTGAAGACAGAGAAGGGGGGACACGGCCGCTGTCCCTTCTGAATCCAATGTTAAATTGACAAAATAATCTTGTATGAAAAGCTAGCATTCTGGGTAGTTGGCCACCTTACATAGTCAACAGGAAGGTCAGGCAAAGGGGACAGGGAAGCAGCACATTCAGTGATTAAGCCTCTGCTGTTTACATATATTTTCATGGATTGCAATCTTGATTAAAAAACCAGAGACCAAAGTAGTGAGCAGCTGCTGCCAGTGCCATTTCAAGCAGTTAAAAAGAAGACATAAAGGGCAAATATTTGCTCTGAAACAGTATTATTGTTCAGTCCAAAAACACAAATAAAATGAACTTTTAGTAAGTAGAGTGGGGTGAGACTGAGAAGCCCAGAGTCAACCCTGTGCTGACGGATTCACAGGCACGCTGTCTTTCCGAAGTAATCACTCTTCTAGGCTAGCTTCAAAAGTGGCCATTTGAATGCGCCGTGGTGCTCATCAATGTTGCCTTCATGATTAGGTTCTCTTTGAAAACACGGTGGAAGAACATTTGAGAACAGATGTTAACAATCCCAACACACCATGGGCATTGTCTCAGAAGCCTGTTTATCTGTTTCCCCTTCCCCACCATCCATTTATATAACAAAGGTTTATTGTGCCCAGGACTGTGCTTTGTGTAGAAGAAGCGAGAGTGAGCAAAAACAGATTTTGTCTGTTGCAAATCTGCATATACGTCAACTGAACCCGTTATTCAGTAAACAGGAATGGATTCACTTCATTTTGTTTTCTGTAAATGGAAGCTGTCTCTTCTCTGTGGTCTGAACCCAGAGCTGTTGATTTCCAGCTTACTCTTTTATTTGCTCATTTTATGGTCTTAAGCCATAGAATCCTTCAATTTCCTCATCTACATAAATGGGGAAAATAACCCTAAACTCTCAGGGATTAACCAATTAGGAATTTCAAAGGATTTGAAAGTCTCTTTCATGGTTTTTCAGTGTTATTTTTCTAGTAGTCTTATTAATATGCTTCATCTGTTGTAGTTTTGTAAATTGTAACCAGCAAGTTCTTTGTCCTTTTTTATATTCACCACCATGGATCTTTATTCTTGAATAAATTTGTTGTTAGAAAGATCCCTTTTCACTCTTGGAATTGTATTTTCTATTCTAAAGTATTCCAGAGCATAGGGTAGATTATGTTTTCATATATCCCCTTCCAAAACACAGCGTTTTTATGTTTTTAAAATTATCTCAGTATTTCATATTATTTCAATACAGAGGAGGGCAGATTTTGCTTGAGAGAGAGAGAATGAAGGAAGGAAGGAGAGAAAACACATTTAAATGTTCTTCACAGATGTAACATGTAATAGCAGACTGAATATACAAAGAGTCTTCAATGTAACTGTATATGTTGAAGATGAAACAGAATTGATGAACAAAATATTCTAATAAAATTCATGAAGCCAAAAATATATCTACTGTCTGTGTACGGGAACACATAAGTGCAGTGAAAATAGTTCCTAAACTGTAGTTAAGTAATACATTATATGACTGAACTGTTTTAAATAGCACTTTGTTTATAATAATATCTTTTTATAATCCCTGACTTCTAATTAATGCAAAATAAATCACAAACCTCGCACATTCTATCATTTCCAAATTACCTGCATCTCTTAACCAAATCATTTTTATTATTGTATTTTAAAAGTATAAGTATATGAAAACATCTTTCACTGTCAGTATTTTTGTAAGCTTACCAATTCTCATATTTTTTTTTGCTGTGTATTCCACAAGACTAAAATTTCTATACTTTTGTTGGTCAGGCCAAAACTTAATTTATTTATGATACCATGATAAGGGTATATTCTCTTTTCTTAGACTAAAACACACCCCATTGTTGTTGGTTTTTTTTTTCAATTTGTTATACTTTAAGTTCTGGAGTACATGTGCAGATCGTGCAGGTTTGCTACATAGGTATATATATGTCATGGTGGTGGTTTGCTGCGTCCATTGCCCCATCATCTACAGTAAGTGATTCTCCTAATGTTCTCCCTCCCCAGTCCCCACACCCTGCTATTCCCCGCCTAGCCCCCGACCCCACAGGTCCTGGAAACACACCCCATTCTTATCCAAGGATATTATGTCTCTTCCATTTGACTCACAAATGCATTAATTCTATATAGGTGTGTCTGTAAGCAATTATGCTTTTTTTATTTTTAAAGCAATTTTATTTACTTATAAAATCCTCAAAATGGCACAAGCGACAGCCTCAGGCTTTTGCCACAGCCCTTATTGCTGTGCATACTGATGAGCGCTTCATAAAATATTAACCAAGTTTGTGTCTGGGGTAAAACATGAGGTAGAGGTCTGACAATGATTTGTGTAATCAACTAGAGGTTTCCATGTTATGCTTCAGAAGGTGCAAGGAAGGTGGTTTTCTCAGCTTTCCCTCCCAGGGCCAGTGGGGCAATGCTGGTGGGTGGTGTGAATCCGTGCACTGAGATGCAGCATTCTGGGTTCATGACTAAAGTATCTTCTTTTTTATCTTTCTGAGGCCCCTACCATTTTATGAATCAGAGAGAAAGAGAAAGCATGCCATGAAACCGAGCTTCTCTACAAGATGTGATCAGGTTTTCAAAGGAAAGCAATGGTGCCATGATAGGAAACAGCAGGGAAATCTATGCGATGTTGTGAGAGCATTTGGACTGAGGCATGAGGCGTGGAAAGCCCGAAGCCCAGTGAAGTGGGAAGGGAAGTGTTTCCAGGTGAGGAAAAAGCAAGTGCAAAGTCTTCTCGTGAAATAAACACATTGTGTCCACGAGAAAAATGATGATCTCTACAGTCCCTACGTGGAGTAAGGTTACCGTGGCTACAGACTGCAGGTTTAATACTGATTCTGTCCATCAACGGCCATGACAATTAGGTGGCAGTCAGGAGCAGTAAAGTGAAAGCAACAATTAAATTTCTATGGGGTGCGGACAGGAAGGGTTGGTGTGTACACTTTGCCCACCACAGGCACACAGAATATTAGAGCAGGTCACTAGAGATTCTGTTGCAGCGGGCATCCAAACAGACTGTAACAAGGGTGTCCAGGAAGGGGGAGGAAGTCAAAGAAGGAGGTGTGGCCTAGGGAGCCCCAGAGCTCCAGATAAAGTGGGCAAAGACCAGAAGTGCTTGGGGATGACTTCGGGGCAGTGGCTTGTGTTCAGCCCAAAGAGCAGTGAGGGCAATAAGCCATGCAAGAAGTGTCATATAGTGACCCTCCAAACCAAGTCCTGGGCATCTCCCCACCGTCCTCACAGTGGGCTGAAACAAAGACAGCAAGGTGCCTTTTGGGAGAAGCATTAAAACATCTGCTTCCATGCCAAACTTCTGAAAACTAAGCTAAGAGGGCCTCTTTGTGCAACTTGCTTATGACATGCCTTGAAGTCTTTGTCTTCGTGTGTGTGTGTGTGTGTGTGTGTGTGTGTGTGTGTGCATGCACGTGCTTGGAATGTTTGAGCTGCTGGAAGCAGTGAGTGTATACTTTTCATTAATTTGAGACATTTTGGGATATCATTTTTCAAATATATCTCTTCTGCTTCCCCTTCTCTCCTTCAGAAACTCTAATTATACAGACATGAGGCCACCTGGACTTGTGCCACAAATCACCACACTGTTCCTTTTTTGTGTCTTTTATTTTTTCTGTCTGTTTCATTTTGGATAGTTTTCTATGTTTTTTAAAGTTCACTCATCTTTTCCTCTGCAAGGTCTAATCTGCTAATGACCTCACCTGACATATTTTTCACTTAAGCCACTGTCACTTCCAACACTAGATGTTTGATTTGAGTTATTTTTATATTTTCGAAGTCTCCGCTGGTAACAGGCTCATTTTCCTTCTGCAGTTTTTTTTTATCATATGGAATACAGCTACACTTCCCATTATAATGTCCTTATTTGCTAATTCTATCATCTGTGTCATATTTAAATCTGTCTGGCATTTGTCTCTGTTGATTGATAGATACATAGATACATAGATAGATGATAGATATAGATAGATAGATATAGATAGATAGATAGATGATAGATTTTTTGTTGTTTGTTAGGTGGGGCTGAAATAGCCTTAGTTTAGGGCTGCATGTGCCTCCTGATGAGGCAATACCCTTCTGTGTGCCCTAATGATGTCCCATGAATTACAAGCACTTTTTTCTCTGGTTGGTAAAAACACATGATGTTCCTAGCCTTCTGTGAGCGACATGGCTATTCCTCCAGGTTGTTTTGAGTGGTTCTTTCTCCAGCCTAGGATAGTTTCCTCATGCTCACGTGATTACTTCAGCTAAAGACTGGAGGGAGGCCTCTGCGGGTTTCAGAGTTCCATCTCTCTGTGCGGCTGCCCCTCCCTGGTTCCCTCCTGGGATGCTGTATCTACTTGGCCTCTATGGGTTATCAGCTCCACCTCCTCAGCTCAAGAATGATCCAGGTCCTCCTGGGGAACCCCCGCTGCACAGAAGCCTGGACATGCTCTCCCGGCTGGAGGTGGGGGTGCTTCCAGAGGTGATGCTTTTTCCCACTTCTGATGGTCATTGTCCTGTGCTGGCTGATGCCCAGCGCCAGAAAACCCCTGTTTCACAGTTCTGACTGTGTCTTTAGTTGTTTCAGGTAGGAGGGAAATCCAGTCACCGTAACTTTTTCTTAGTAAGCAGAAGAATTGAAATAATATCTGAAGTTATTAAAGACCCTTAGGTAAGTGCAAGGAGAAGTGAAGCTAGATGGAGAAGAGAATCGATCACAAACTGTGTCCGATAATGACAAAATTCAATAGCATAATACAACCAGATGAATGGCTAATATTTATTAATGGCTTCAGAGTACCTTGCAATATTCTAAGCATGTGAATTGTTTTACTTATTACTCTAAACAATTCTTTGAAGTAGGTACTTTCAAAACCCTCACTGTATAGATTTTTTTTGAAGGTAAGAAAGAAAGAAACTAGGTGAGTTGTCCAAGAAAGTGTAATTTTCCAGAGCTGGGAGTGGACCTGGGTTTAGAGATGGGACCTTCATAGAGCAGAGAAACTTCAAAAGCTACTGAGAACAAAACAGAAACTATCTTAAGGAAGGACATTAATATAAACTAGTAATAGCTTTGTTAGCTATTCAGTCTCATCGTTGGTCATTTCCCTGACTTTTCCTCAAGGCCAGTGCTTTCTGGGACATACGAGTCTGTATTGCTATGAAATCACAGCCTGCTGTGTGGCCCTCAGCCTCTGGGGGCACATGACTTTCTGCTTTTCTGAAGACCATGAGGCAGACACCCCATCTATATATTGAAGTGTCCTCATGTTTAGACAATACCACCAACAAAAAGTATCCTCTTTCCTTTGTTATTTTCTGATATGTATGTCTGTGCTCAACGAACCTGTCAAAATGAACATGCCCCACTGTGTAAACCGATAGACAGATACACACCATCTACCCATGAATTTCAAGTAGGGATACGTTCTTAAATGATCAAAATTCACCCATCCAACTTCCTCACCATCCACCTCTGGTACTGTTGCACAGGACCTGTGAAAGCTGTGTCATACCAGTACAATGGTATGGGTGAATTCCTTTACTATTCCCTGTCTTTTAAGGTTTTATACAAATGTGTAGTGTCCACGGTAACACATGGGATGTAAGCTTGTAGAAGGATGTACAGGGGCAAGCTGTTTATGACTTTCATGTTTGAGGACCCTGCAGGGCCTCTGCTGGTGCTCTGAGCTAAGCCAGCACCTGGACCCACGGTGTGCAGCCTCCTCCCAGGGCAGGCCAGGCCCTTCTCGGTCTTACACCTCCTCCGGGTCATCCCAGCCACCCTCCTCAGCTATGTGTTCTCCATCACCCGGATCAACATTCCTAGACCAGAGGCCTTTCTTGAAGAGCCACTGTGCAACTTTTTAAACAGAAATGTATACAGCAGAGCATTTCCTAAGAAGGAGAAATAGAACCAAGATCCTATAATTTGAGGGACAAAAGAGCTAGAGAGGCTCCAGGTGCCAGTGAGTGGTGACACATTAGGAAACACTCACAGGTAAGAAAATATCTGCCAGGCAGTCAAGAGTACACTGTTCACTAACAAACACCCCTCAAATTGCAGAGGCTGTGGCAGCACACATTTCTCTCTCCCTCGCGTTACAGATCTGTCTGGGGTTTGGCTCTGCTCAACAAGTTTATGATCAAGTCTGATGGAGTCACTATCTGGGACATTGCGAGTCTTCAAAGCAAGGCAAGATAAGGGGACTCGTGAGCTGGCTCTTGACATGTCTATTCAAAGATGACGCAGGTTATTTGCTCTCATGTTACGCTTGGACACACAAGTGGCATGCCACTCGAAAAGTGGATGCTAGACTTTGGGGGCCCTCCCGATTCTCCCATCAGGAGGGGTATTGCAGTCCCATGGTCAAGGCTGATATCCTGTAGGAAAAAAGGATGAATATCCCAAGCAATAATATAATTGACCCTGAGGTGTAAGGAATTTCCCCATTGCAACAGACGTCACCTGTGACTTTAACCACTCAGCCCTGGAGCCTCACGGTGATAAGCAGAGTTGCAAACTATGTGGCCTTGACATAGAAAGAAATGTTAGAGTACATCCTGGACTGCAGGAATTGGCACTGGAGCAGCTGAGTCATTGTTGCCCCCAGCAGGGTACAGGCTGGAGTGAAAGAGCTACTGATACCCCAGACCTTCACGCCATGTAAAAATAGAGTGAGGCCCTCAGTTCCTGATGGGCAAATAGGATGCAAGTCTAAGTGATGGAGACTGGCACCCCCAGGGTGGCAACTCCACTCCACCTTGTCCTGTCTGTGTGACACAAGCGTAAGAAATTCAGAACACAGATGTCAGTCAATAAAAGAACGTAAGCCATTCTATCAGAGGTTTGAACAAAGATGTTCTTTCAGTGTAAAGACCTCCCAGCCCTAGGGAAGCTAGGTAAAATGGAGTTTAATTGTCTCATTTAAGAAATCGAGATTATTTTATTCACATAAAAATGTCTTAGATAAAAAAATATAATTGCCGAGACCATAGACAACACCCAGGAGAGGAGCTCTCTGAATTGGCAGCAAGCTTAAAAGCTTCATTTCTCTCTTTCAGATGTGATGCTGAAGATCAATTCAGCTATGGGATTAGGAGCAACAAGCTGCATATAAAATTACTCAATGGTGTCTACAGGAAGGGCTGACTTAGAGAGGACCTCATGTTGTGGATCATTTTGAAAAGAGCTCAGACGGCATGGAGAGGTTTTCATTGTCCTCCACAGCCATTGCCTAGAATGACATCCACGCGTTCGAAGTCCCCCTGCAGAGAGCACCAGCCCACCAGGGCAGAGCCTCAGGCTGACTCGCCACCCATTCCAGCAACTTCCACTGGTTCAGAGCTTTCCCCGATCAGAGATGGGACTCTGTACTGAAGGCTCACTGTTACTGCTGTTGTGACTTCACTGTTATTGTAGATAATCAGAAATAGTGCATCAGCACATAACTCTGTATGTGCAAAGTGGTTTACAATTTTTTTCAAGCTGATGAGACTCTCAGGAACTGCACCCCCACCTCTCTCTCTCTGCCTCTCTCTCTCTCTGTCTCTGACACACACACACTCTCTCTATACATATAGTGTACACAGATACACTGTATATACTACACAGCCACATACAACATGTCCACCAATTATATTGCCAGCATGCCATATTCAATAAGAGAAGACTATGACATGACCAAGATGTAGCACTGTAAACACACAAAAAGTCTGACAATGAGTCTGATCCCTTGTGTAATCATGGTCCAGATTGCTATGAGAAGGAACTCCCCCAGAGCCTTCACCTGGGAGATGATTCAGTTGATGGGATCGGCAATGAAGACCAAAGGGCCCAAGGAATGGCCAATAGCCAGTGGGGAAGCCAAGAGAAAAGAATCACAATAAGGAACTTATCAAGTAGTGAACAAAATAACATGAGAATTGAAAAAAGGCCACTGAATTTGCTGTGTCTGCAGCCATTGGTGACTTATTTAAGGAAAGTATTGTGGTGTCTAAACCATCCATCTCACATCTATCCACCAGGGGAGTCCTGCACAGGTAGCCCCTGCCCTCTTTGAGCAGCTACTCTATTGCAGTGATTTCCTAGATTTTAAACAATGCCCTCTTATCAGAGATGCATTTTTCACTGCGAAACCATGTGTGGGCACACACAGACATAAATACTCACACGCACACCCCACTGAAACAAAAGTTTCATTAAGGAACACCTGTATTTGCCAACTGTGATCAACACTTCTTTTCTATTTCATTTAAATCAATTAAAAACCTAATGGTGATGGCCAGCTAAAACAATTCCACAGCCACACTCTGGGTTTCAAGCACTGCTGGACACACACTGCCCAGGAGATATGGCGCCTGGAGCTCACATGTCCTTCCAGCCCTGGGTCTTTACTGGAAAGGAGCTGGGCATGGGGGCTTCAGTCCTCAGGAGCAGAAGAGGGCCTGGAGGGGATTTCAGTTCCAGGAACTCTGGGTATTGGTGAGGGAAGAAAAGGTGGAGAGGGAGAGGGAAATAGGGGGTTAGGTCAGAGGGAAGACCTGGACTTGACAAGGGTTTCCAGGTTCCAATTCTGCAGCTGAGAGGACATGGTGAATAGAGATTCCCCAAACCCAAGATTCTCTTCCTGTGACAGCTTCTACTTCAGTCCGTCGGTATTAACTGAAGCCAAGGGCAGGACCAGCCAAGGACGGAGTGAGTCCGGAGGAGGGGCAGGCAGGAGGGCAGGCCTGGGCCCGAGTGGCTGAGCAGGCAGGCCGTGCTTTCTCTCCTTCCCCACCCCTCTCCTGCCTTCGCTCTGCCCTCAGGAACATTCTGCAGACCTTGCTCTGGTGTGCTTTTCCTGTGTCCCAGGCAAAAGTGGAAGACATGGCAAGACTCCGGGGCTCCCCAAGGAGGAGTAGGTCACTCCGCTTCTCCCAGGACCTGACACCGAGGTGGAGCAAGTGGAGGATGGGTTGGGCCTTGCAGCTTCTTCCCCGCTTCTCTAGGTCAGAGGCTCATCTTCCTGCTCACTCCCGCCCTCTTTCCCGACTCCTCCTCTGCCCAGGGACAAGGTGTGCAAGGCCTGCACTGCACATTTCATGGATGCATATTACCTACTAAAGGAGGCCTTTCCTTCAGTCTCCCCAGGGCTATGTCTTGCTCTGCCAAAGTTCAAAAACACTGACGTACATGGAGACGAAGGACAGCATCCCAGGGCGCGCTTCACAGCCATGCGCTCTGCAGGGGGCACTAGACGGCAGTGAGATCTCTGCTCTCTGCCCTTCTCCTGGGAGCTCACACATGCACAGGGGCACACGAGGCTCTGGCGTGCGGCCACAGAAGGGCCGTCTGCGCGCTGGGTCCCACACTTCCCATTCTCTTGGATTCTTTTTCTCTGTCCCCACTTCCAGCTGACCTGGCAGTGAACCCAGAGTTGAATCCTTTGGCCATTTTCTAGTTAATATTCTGTCCTGGTATCTCCTTGGCTACTTCTCCTCCTGGTGGAGAAGATGCTGTTGAGAGAAGGGTGGAGTGAGGCATGGCCAGCCTGGGAAAGGATGTTGGCGACAGCAAGTTCCCTTCACTTCCTGCTCTGCTCAGGACAGAGCTGCTCCCTCCCCACTGTGTACACATGCAAAGTAGAGATTGTTTCTGTCCATACCAAATATAAACTAATTTTTCTGTCTCGCTGACCACAAAAACATAAAATCAAGTCAGCCACATCCTCTCCTCTCTAAATCAGAAGTAGGGGCCCAGCGAAGGTTTCAGTGAGCCGAGATGGTGTCACTGCTCTCCAGCCTGGGTGACAGAGTGAGACTCTGTCTCTGCTCCCCACCACCACAAAAAAGAAGTAGGGGCCTAGGGTTTTTTTAGTCTTTAAATTTTTCTCAAAGGACATAACCCCCAAAAAATACTCTAATAAGATTAAAGATTGGTTCTCAAATAGAAGTTAGACATGATGGAATTTGCTAGCCTTTGCATATATATAAGTAAGGGAACGCAAGAAATAAAACCCTCAGCACGCTATTGATTTAATATAAATATCTATTTTGTGGGAAAGCTGTGGTGCTAAGCACAGAATTTCCCATAAATTTTCATCACAATACATGATAGATGCTATTAGCTTCATTTTGCAAGGAAAAAATGAAGAGACAAAGAGGCTAACTGCCTTGCCCATAAACACAAGTGGCAAGTGGCAGATTCGAGATGTGAATCCCACGTGGCTGCCGGCCCACTCGCTTAGCTACAAAAATATATCCTCTCAGCATTTAAGGAGCTCTAAGGAGCTAAGAAAAGAGCCACTGTTGAGTATTGGTCCTATAATTATTGTTCCAGAATGTTGCTTTGTAAGCATAATATAATGAATTAAATACTGTTATATCAAAAACAACTAGACACAATCCTTTAGGTACAGAGCATAGAAAAACACACAAACAATAATCTATATTAACTCCCCAAACCAAAGGGTAAAGCCAGCTTCAGTGAAAGGCTTAAGAATAGTGCTTTGTTCATTAAGGAGTATAGGGAAAATGACAGACACTGGCTGTACTGCCTTCTTTTAAGAGAACCTCTTCCCTCCTGGAGACACAGGTCACACAAGTTCAAGCCAGTCGTTACAACTGGAGACCAGGAGCTCCTTAAGTTTACCACCATCTCCATCAAGCAGCTTGTTGGGTGAAAGCAGAAAACGCATTTGATTTTTCTATTTGTCAGCAGTGTTCAGGATTAAATGGGCATAAGCGGGAGGCATTTTATTTGCCGGCAAAGAGAAAACTATCTAGTCTCCGTCTGCCAGTTACCCTTTTGTCTTTATCTTTGCTCTCACCTGGAAACTTTGATGTCAAAAATACTATCAATTTCCAAACAGTTGTGATAACCAGGCAACATACACCTAAGGGATTCTGTTTATAAGAAATAGACCTGTGTCCTTCTTCTGGAGAAAAAAAAAAAGCACTCTGATTTTACTGGGATTAGACAATTGGCACACAATACGGCCGCTGAGAAACTTTCCTTTCTTACACACAAATGCGGTATAAAATAGCTGCAAACAAAGAGATCAAGCGCTGCTATCTAAAGATATCTTCCCAATGCCCAAATCCTTTGCCAATGGTGACATGTCCTTTAAAACCTGTTCTGAGAGATAATCTTTTGTCTTATATCATGGATACAAGATAAAACCACGCGGAGATTTTACATTTGTTCTTTGCCTCAAAAACATTCCAAGCCACTTTGCTTTCCAATTCATAATACAAGTTTGAAGCATCTAGATTTTATTCAAGGCTCCATTACAAAGTTTTCTTTTCTGTCAATGCTGTTAGGAAGCGTCCTGGCTGAACTTTCAGTCATTTTCTATCTTTTTCATTTTTAAATTTTGACTTGGGTTTTGACTAGCAAAAAACCTATAGGACGTGAGATTGTAACAGAGTGCCTCTCGTGGTCTCTGCCTCACAGGTGATGGAGCATGCTCAGGATGGGTTTCATTACCCTTGCCATAGCAACACTTACACTCAGGCCTTTGCTTCAGGGATAAACACCTTTGAGCATCTTCTCTCATTTTCAGATTTGTTGGAATAATGAACAAGGTTCAGAAAATTCTTTAACTGGATGAGATCCCAGGTTCCTGAAATTTCCCAAACATTTATCTCATTCTTCATGTTCTGGCTCCCTTTCACATTCTATCAAGGGGACAGTGTCCATCTCCATCTGGCATAGAACCAGTGCCCAGCAGGTCTGAACTGCTCAGTATATACTTGCTAAATATGCACGTAGATGAAAGTAAATTATTTTTTATAATAGCCTTTCTTTTATTGTTTACATTATCGATTTTTTTTAATGGTAACATAAAATGTACCTACAGAAAAACACCCAGTACAAAGGTGTGGCTGAGCAAAATATCACAAGGGGGCCATTCCTCATCCCGGTGTGGAGAAAGATCTTGGTAGAGCCCTCAGAAGCGGTGCCATGGGACCTTTCCCTCCCAAAGACCCCTTCTGCATCCTCATTTTTGTGGTAGTCACTTCCTTGCATTTCTTTATGGTTTAATCACCCAAGTGTGGATTCCTACAAGCTACTGTTTAAGGTCACCCACTGAAAAGGTTTTTAAAAACTAGATGGTATGATTTGGCTCTGTGCACCCACTCAGACCTCATGTTGAATGGTAATCCCCAATGTTGGAGGAGGGAGGGGCTGGGTGGGAGATGATTGGATCATGGGGACAGATTTTCTCCTTGCTCTTCCTGTGACAGTGAGTGAGTTCTCATGAGATCTGGTTGTCTAAAAGTGTAACACCAGCTGGGCACAGTGGCTCACGCCTGTAATCCCAACACTTTGGGAGGTCAAGGCAGGAAGATCACAAGGTCAGGAGATCGAGACCATCTTGGCCAACATGGTGAAACCCTGTCTCTACTAAAAATACAAAAAAATTCATCAGGCATGGTGGCACTCACCTGTAGTCCCAGCTACACAGGCGGCTGAGGCTGGGGAATCACTCGAACCCAGCAGGTGGAGGATGCAGTGAGCTGAGATCGCACCACTGCACTTTAGCCTGGTGACAGAGCAAGATTCTGTCTAAAAATAAAAAAATGTCTAGCACCTCCCCTTGCTCTCTCTTCCTCCTGCTCCAGCCATGTAGGACAGACCTTCTTCTCCTTCGCCTTCCACCATGATTGTTAAGTTCCTGAGGCCTCCAGCCACACTTCTTGTACAGACTGCAGAACTGTGAGCCAATTAAACCTCTTTTCTACATAAATTACCCAGTCTCAGATAGTTCTTCATTGCAATGTGAGAATGAACTAATACACTAGTCTTGTCCTTTAAGTCTCTTTTACTTACATTATCTTCCATAGCCCTTTATTTACCTTATAATTTATCTGCTGAAAATTCTGGATATAGTTTCTGACAGTACCATCTCCTTCGGCTTGCAATTTGCTGATTGTATGTTCCTCCTGCAGTTCAATTCATTTCTCTACCTTTTGTTTTTCCTGCAGATTGACAGCTGTATATAGAAACTTGATGAGACTCAGGTTTGATCCCTTTCGCAAGAATATGGGTGCCACTTTTCACACTATAAAAGCAAGGACAAGTCCCTGAGTCTTTTCTTGCATTTACCTACCTTTCAAGACAATAAATTTTTCCCTGTCATCTTCAAAATGCAGCCAGTTGTTAATTTTTAATATCATTATGAACTTATGAATTCAAACCTATCTGTTGGTTTTCAATTCATTATAATTTTTATCCTTTCAAAGCTCAATTTGTCCCATATTTGGTCAAAGGGGCCTTTTAAAATAAACTCCTGAGTCTTTTGAAGTAAGTCTGCACATCTTTGATGGCTTCCTTATTATCTGTTATTATCAAGATGTTCCAACTCTGTTTCTTTAAATGGTAAATGATAATTCAAGGCCACAGTCTTGATATTAAGGACATTCATTGCTGTCTAGTTAGTCATTATTGTTAGGCCTTTCCAATAGAAAAAGCTAGGAAAAATAGACAGGTAGATATGTAATTTAATTATCTATTTAAAGATAAAATACTTCTTGGGTACCTACCAATGTTTTCCATTTAAACTTCAAGTCTAAAGCATTCATATTTCACCTCTTCTAATTAAATCTCTATCTTCATTTTTTTAATACCAAGAATCCTCGCTCTCAAAGACACAGATGATAATTTACGGTATCTCCAAAAGGTTCATGGCTTTCCCACATTGTACAAATAAGTCTCAGAATAACAGTACTAGGCTACCATCACTGAGTTTGATTGTAAACAATAGGTTAAATGTATGTATGTACGCTTATTCTCTCTCCAATTTTTATCTTCTACTTTACCACACTGTCATGTCACGTAACCATTTCACACTATGCTGTCTCTTTTACCCATTTAGTCTTAGTCCCATCAGTAATTATACACTTATGTCTTTCTGCTTAGAGTAATGCCAATTTGTCTGTAGTCATTTTGGTTTTCTGAAGTTTGCTTTCTAGGTGATTCTGTAGGAAAAAGTCAGGGAAGAAAATTCCCTAGATTATTAAATGTTGACAGTTGTTTGTCTGAGGTTTGTATACTTGAAGGTCAGATTTGCTAGCTATAAAATTCTTGGCTCACATTTTTCTTTACCGTGGATATTTTAAACATGTTACTTCATTTTCTTCTGGCATAAAACACTGGTGTTTTTTTTCAAAAAAAAAAAAAAAAAGAGCTGATGATAATCTAATCTGCTTTCCTGTATAAGCCATCTCTTAGTTTACCTAGTTATCAAATTATTATTTTTCTTTTTCTGTAAAATTTAGTAATTTTACTAGTATATGTTTTAGTTTAGTTGTTTCCATTGATATTCCCTGGTTTATAATGAGTTATTTTGATTTGTAGCTTCAAATACATATACATTTATATATATATATATTTTTTTTCATATATATATATATTTTCATATATATATATATATAAAATTGTACTTTAGGTTCTGTGGTACATGTGCAGATCATGCAGGATTGTTGCATGGGTACATACATGGCAATGTGTGGTTTGCTGCCTCCATCCCTCCATTATCTATATCTGGCATTTCTCCCCATGTTATCCCTCCCCAACCTCCCTACCCTCCACTGTCCCTCCCTTAGTCCCCCACAACAGACCCCAGTGTGTGATGCTCCCCTCCCTGTGTCCATGTTTTCTCATTGTTCAACACCCGCCTATGAGTGACAACATCCGGTGTTTGATTTTCTGTTCTTGTATTGGTTTGCTAAGAATGATGGTTTCCAGATTCATCCATCTCCCTGCAAAAGACACAAACTCATCATTTTTATGGCTGCATAGTATTCCATGGTGTATATGTATCACATTTTCCTTGTCCAGTCTATCACCATTGGGAATTTAGGTTGGTTCCAGGTCTTTGCTATTGTAAACAGTGCTGCTATGAACATAAGTGTGCATGTGTCTTTGTAATAGAATGATTTATAGTCCTTTGGATATATACCCAGTAATGGGATTGCTGGGTCAAATGGAATATTGCTAATTAAAAGTTATTGATTGCAAAAAGTCTTTGTCATTATCTGCTGTTTTGATTTCACACACCAGTCTCCAATTCAGTTGTCTTTATCTGTCTTCAATGTTTGTCACTTTCATGCTTTTGATTATTTTGTCTTTTTAATTTTTTCCTTTTTTACCTTCTACTTCTCTCCAGGCAATATAAGTGGTGTCCATTCAATCTTTTTTTTTTTAAAGTCTGTATTTCTAAAACTTTTATTTTGTACTTCTGTTATTTCTTAAATGTTATACTTCATTGCTGAAATGTTTGTAATTATGATTTGTGTTCTTTTATATCTCGTATGCTTCTTTAAACCTTTTATCTCATTCTGAAGTCATACTTTACAATTTTGCTGTTTTCTCAGGATGTCTTTTTATCTTGTTTTCATTGTCTACCAAGATGTTATTCGACTTCTTATTCTCTTTTTTCTTAAAGTACCATTGTATGGAATTTGACCTCCATGCTTTCCTGTTAGTTTTTGTAAATTTAATTTTCCTGGATTTTTAGAAGGAGGCTTGCTTCAGATAGCTCTTTTATTATTATCTTGTAAAGGACAGCCTTTTATGTTGTTTTGCATAGTTTTAAAAAACTATGGCAGCTTGCTTTTTGACATAACATGTCCCTATTCCTCTCCTCCACTTTAATCCGGGCTTTCTCTTTCTTTCTTTTCCGTGGTCATTATCTTGCTCAGTTATAATCCTCTAAGCCAGGTATCCCCAACCCACAGGCCAAGGACTAGTACTGGTCTGTGAAACCATCCCCTCCGTGAAACTGGTCCCTGGTGCCAAAAAGGTTGGGGACTGCTGCTCTAAGCAATTTTCCTCAGTTCAGCGCTCTAACCTGGAAGGATGCCTTGGAAAACAAATTTCAGGAGTTAACAGGGTCCAGACCCAGCCTTTTCAGACCTTACCACAGACCCCTTGCACGCAGATTCAGAAAAATCCTCCCAGTTTCAGTTGGTCCCTCCAAATTGGCACGTCTCCCTTGCTCTGTCTGTTGGCTGTTTGAAGGTCCTTGCATCTACATCCCTGGGGTCCTCATGTCTACATCCCTAGTGCTCTCTGACATTCCTCTTCACATGGTGCTGGCAACACATGGCCTTGTGGACATTGCTAACTTGCTCCAGAGACTTCTATGTGATATTTCGGGGGATAGCTTATTGTTTTATTTTATTGTAAATGCTGATGATATTGACTGACTCCTTTTTGGAGGGGGAGAGAAATATAATGGCTGCTTTTATAGAGGGATTCAGGAATGTCCGAAACTATGCTGGCACCACCAACACCATCCTTTAAGAACTCCTGGTGCTCGTTTCCCAAGGTCTTCTAATTAGCTCACAGATTTATCTTGCTGCCTGAACCACATTCTGGATTCTTTTAAGGGTGAGGAATTTAACATAAATCTTCTGTTTTATGTTCATTTAGGGTAAGTCTCTTGTATGTGGCTCAATAAATGTGAAGTATTAAATATGTTAAGTTGACGGAAATTTAGAGCCGGTAGGAATTTTAAAGGTTAACTAGACTAACGTTTTCAATTTATAGCATTGGAATTTGTGTTTTAAATATTTTTTTAAAACACGCTATTTCTTTATTTTTTGGTGTTTTTATTAACAAAGGATTTAAACAAGTATAATGTGACAAATACATCGGTCCTTTTCAGTTTTCTGATTTTTGAGCATTATTAGAAAAGTTTTCTTCTGTCTAAGTGATCAAGAAACAAGTCCTCATGTAAACCTGCAATATCTGCATGCTTGTCGGGTTATTTTTGTTGTTCTTTTTAACATTTAAGTGTTTAATTCAGCTAAAGCTATTCTGGTATTGGCCAAAATAAAGGGAATTTCACTTTATTATTTTTTCCTGTAGATGATAGCCATTTGCAATTGCTCTAACATGATTTACTAAACAATGAAACCATTTTTCACAAATGATTATAAATGCCATCTTTATCACATACAGAAATCTTGTATGTGATAAGTATGTTCCTGATTTATTTTTTTCTTATTTTCTAAATTTTTCTCCCTATTCCTTTCTCGTACCTAACAGTGCAGATAACTTCTCCGAAACATCACATATGATGATGATAGTAAACACCATTGCCTGTGGCTGATCTTACCGGGAACACTCCTCACATTTGCCTTTTCAGCATGATATGATATTGGATTTTTGAATTGATACATAGAAATATTTGCATTTTGCTACTAAGTACTTATTCCTATTTTGGTAATTATTTTGTTAAATTGGAAATAGATGCTTACTTTAAATAAATAGATGCTAAATTTTAGCTTCAATAGAGACAAGCTTGTGATTTTTTTTACTGTTTTCATATAAAAATTATAGAATTTTCTAATATTGAATCACCTTTGGATTCTAAAAGTAGACCAGCCTACTTCTTCATAGGGTGTTTATCAAAATAGAAGTTTGGATTTTATAAAATAGCATTTTAGTTAGCATCTTTGTATCATTATTCATAAATGAAATTGATCTATAACTTTGATTTCTTTTCCTTTTAACTATGTGAGAATTATAAACAGAATTGGCAATTCTTTTTCTGCACTTTCGAGCAGTTTAGCTAGCGTTGAAGTTACCTAAATATTGGAGGATTGTGGGGGGTTCCCCTATGAACCTCTTTAAGCCTGCTGCATTATGGGAACTAGCACTTAGTCAAGTTTCATTATTTCTTGCTCCAATAATTTGCTTTGTTTATTCTTATCATCTGGGATCAATTTTGTTGGTGTTACTAAATCATTTGTTTATCCTGATTCTCAAATTTATGTGCACAGGTTTAAGCAAAATAATCTCTTATAATTCACCTATTTTTTTAATCCTTTTTGTTTCTGTTAAGATTCTGTTTCTTAACAATCACGTTTAGTATATTTTCTTTTCTGATTCACAAATTTATATTTTCATTAGTACTTTCTATTGTATTAGGTGGTATTTCTTGTTCTTTTTCAGTTTATTTAGTTGTGTGTTTATTACCTTGGTTTTCAGTCTTTTATTAAATAAATATTAAGGCTATTAATTACCTTTTGAGTGTTGTTTTTGCTATGTGGCACAGATTCTGATGAATAGTGTCTTATTGCACTATTTCCCATATATTATAACATTTTGGTTTTGATTTTATCCTAGGGTTGACATTTTTGTTTTGGGTTTGTTTGATTGGTAAATATAGGTAATTATGTGCATCATAGTTTTCTTTGTTTTCTATCTTTAAAATTAATTTGAGCTTAATTATCTTGTGACAGGGCAACAATGAAACTCTGTCACTTGACAGTTCTGAAAAGGTTAATGGCTAAATGTGACTTCCTCTCCTAAGGTCACACCTCCCTCTCTCTCTTCTTGTCTGTCTTCCTCAGACCTTGTGAGTAAACATTTATAGAATTTTTAATTCTAAACCAATAGCACTTTCAAGCAGAGAAACTCCTTTTTTATGAGGTCTTTGTACAAAGTACTGAAAATAATTATTATTTACTAAATATTAACTCCAGTAAATTCTGAAGATTTTTCAAATCTTAGTCATGAAATTTTAAATCACCAGTTATAACTGGGGCTTAAACTTGGAATTGGGTCCCATGCATAAAAACACCAAGCCAGTGATTTTTGTGATGGTAGAACCTGCTTTTTTATGAAGATCATGATTACAGCCAAGCAATCTTTATGAGATTTGATAGTATGCATTATATATGAATTGAAAATAGTGGCAAATTAATTGATCCCATTACAGTTTTTCTTTACTGACATAAACTATTTGACTTGGAAACTAAAATGTGCAATAGTTCCTATTTACCTACCCATAGGAGATAGAAAATGCTGTTAGGTTATTATAAATTTTTTTTTATTGACTTAAAATGTATAACTATGTGATGTGGTCACAGAGATTTAGGTCAAATGTGACTGATGCAGAAATGGATCTGAGGAACTCAGATAGGAACAGAAGACTCCACAGGCTGGAGTCTGCTGAATATATATCTGCAAGTTCAGCATACTTTTCTTCCAGAAGTCTTCTCTTGGGTAAGCCTTTTCTTAAATAAAATAGATGATTTGGATTAACAGGAAACTAGTGAGGATGGGGTGACTGATGATTTATCTGACATGTAAATATATATCTGACATGTATACCTGATATAGCTATACATATATCTATACATCTATAGACTCCATAACCCCTCTTAGCTCACTAAAATGAAAGGCCAGCAGCAGCAGCAGCAGCAGCAGCAGCATATTAGCTAATTATTACTGTGGATATTCGCTTTACCTACAGATTTCATTTAATTATCACAACAAACCTCCAAGGTAGTTATTGTTATTACCCTAATTTTACAGATGAAGAAATAATAAATATACATTGTACTAAGCACTTCAAACATAGCTAAATCATTACTCAAGACAGTTTTAAGTGTCAATTATGGAGTATTAAGAAATATATGAGACTTTCTAATATGCTGTTTTTTTACATCTGATAAAGTATTCCCTACTGAAATGATACGGAAGTTGGACGTACAGTCCTTCATCCAATCCGTTTTTAACTGTCAGACCTGTGTTGTTATACTACAGGATGTCTCAATTTCAGAAAAACATATTGTTCTAAAATTTTTTCTCCCATCAGTGTTGTAAATTTCTGATGATTCTTGTCAAATTTCCTAACTACTGCCCATCCTGGAGAGCTTCTCATGGCATGACCATTCAACAGTTACACAGAGGCAAACATAAATAAGAATAAAAATTTAATAAGTAAAAATAGAGAAAGAGACATACTGCCATCATGGGCATTCCTGTCACGTTGAAGCATTGCAATACCTGGATGAAGGTGTCCATTCTATTTTGGAATTATAGCCCAGAAAATATGACTAATTTAGTTAAAAGCAAGGGAAACTATCCACAGCCAAGCCAATGGAGAGAAGAGAGCACACGAAAGCTGTTGAGACAACTCCACCTAATCACAGCTGACAACACTGCAATCAAACCTTTCATGTGATTTTATCAAATTTCTCTTCATCTGTGTCTATGCTGTATCCCTAAGGGTAACCTTACTTGGTATTAAAGAGATAATAAATGAAGATTCTACAGTTCTTGAAGGTCAGTGCATCTGTTCTTTCACGTAGCTTATTTCACAGAGACATCACCGTGTCACCCGGGATGCCCTGCAAAGAGTTAAAGGCTGGACTTGGGTGGCAGTGGACCAGGGGTCATCTCTGTGACCTTGAGCCTGCATTTAACTTCTCTACCCCTTGGTTTCCCCATCTGCAAACTAAGGAGATGGGGTCAGCTGGTCTCAGAGCCTCTTGCAGCTCTTTAGTTGGATAGAATTTGGTACTGAAATTCACCAAATCCCTGGCATTTTACCAGATGCTTCCTCCAACACATGCAGTGGTACTAAATCATATGTCCCCTTTACTTTTGCTCTCAAGAATCCCTGTAAACTGCTGGTCACCTGGGCACACAGCTATTACCAAATTGCCCTTCTGACACACTCATTAATGGAAATAGCAGAATCATCATGCTCTCTCGTTCAAAAATGAGGCAAAGCTAGACATGAGCAGAGTATTGAGACTCTAAATATTAAATACAATGTCCACCTATTTCCCAACTGCAGTGACCACTCACAAGGTAGAACCACAGCAGTCCCAGACCTGGCCTCTCAGGCAAGCAGGACTGACCCTCCCACCCTGCTCTCCCTGCTGCTTCTCATTGCTTGGAAACTGTGCATTTCCATCAAGGTGGAGACCTGACCGCTCCTCTCCTCTCCTCTCCTGATGGTGTCATCAAGTGCCATAATGTACATGTATCGCATTTGCCAGGGATCGCTTAGCAACAGAACCCTGTGTTCTGCCAATTTGCTTTTCATGCTGACAACCTAGATTTCACAGAAGTTGTGTTTTCTAGAAGGCTTTACAGACCGGAAAGGGTGACAAAGGGATGTCTTATCACACATGCAGATGGAGACTGGCCCTGGTCGCCCCTGTTTATGATTTCTGGGGATATTTTAGATGCTATAATGGCATAGTATTCAAAAACAATTTATTTTTAATCTCCGGCTATTAATCACGGTAGATTGACGTCATTTAGCTCATAAAGCAGAGGATGTAAAGTGCCGTATTTGTGAAGAAATATCAACTCGATTTTAGCCACAAACATTAAAAGCTAGCATAAAACTAATATATTGCCAATGGGGTGTTCATAGTGCATTAGCAATGTCTGCTCATCTTGCAAAAAAATGTTATTTTATTGGAGAAACGTTCGTTCTGAGAACTTAAACTTGTCCTGCGGTGTAAAGGAGACAGCATAGCGTCCGAGGTGATTTTATCTTTGTCCTTCCACTTGTCTTCACTTTGTCCTTCCACTTGTGCTGTGTGGGGAGAGGAGGGAAATACTGTGTGATACATTGCAAAACAGAATAATGTTACCGATGTCTGCACGTAATAAACGCTTCTCATTTTAATGCAGGCCTTATAAAATAATTTAATATGCATGATTTATTTTAAACGAGTATCTAACTGGGGTAATAACGAAGTACACAATGGATTGTGGGGTCTTGTTCCCTCTAAAGAAGTCACTGCTTCTCATTAATTATTCTCCGTATATACTATAACAACTAATATGATTAATATATAATAATACAATTAAGGCAATTCATTGGCTGATGACAGTTTCATCTATTTTCCCTTGTATTTCTTCATGAGATTATGTGAGTTTGAATTAATCATAGGTGAATTGGTGTAAAATTATCCACCAATTTTCCAGAATCTCTCACTCGGCCATTGCAATAAATGAAGTTCCCGTAGGTAAGTTTCCAGACCAATTACATTTTTCTCATGCTTCTCTTTTGAGGTATGTGGAGCTAAATTATAAAATGGCTTATTTTATGTTCAGACGGTCTGCAGTTTACAGAAATTAATGGACTAGTGGCAGTTTAATAGCAAGCTGATTGGCAAGCAGGACTTTATTATTTCTTCCAGTGTGTGCTCTGAAAGAACCCAGCGTTCAATTTGTTTCTGCTCATCATCCATTCAACATTTACTTAAGGAGCATCTATAATGTCCCAAACATTAGACAGATGCAGAAATGTAATAAAGAATCGAGTTCTCCTAGAGCTTACATTCCACTTGGCCACGCAGGGGAGGGTGCTGCTTCTCCTAACAGTAAATGAGTGACTAATACTCAGGGTAAATTCAAAGAGCGGCGAGGACTCAGAAGAGGACAACACAGCAGAACACTAATGTGGCCGTGCTCCCGTGGCAAAGGTGCTGCATCTGGGACTGTCTGTAAGCTTTCAGAATATGTTTCACAAACTTGCTCTTTCTCCACTGACCCTGTCCTGGGGGGTTTCTTGGAAGCACACAGTCTCAACTGCAGGCTTCCCCTTTACCATTTGAACTTTCTAAATGGTAACACTAGATCCACCATAAAAACATGAGGTACCCTACTCACAGAAGTTGATTTTGTGAGTGTAATATCTTTGTTCTCTTTCTGCCTTTGAAAAGGGATAAAAGACAAAAAGTTTTCTTTCTACACATCATGTAAGGAATGCATTGTGAACGTTAACTAAGCTTTGAGGGCACAGTTGGTTTCAATTATGTCTTCAGCATTGCAGGGAAAAGTCTCGATTTTACTGTTCCTGTTTTAATAATTAAGCCTTACTGGGTATTTATTCCATGCTTTTGGACTGAAGTAAAGAGAGCTTCACAGGAGGCAGGAGGATGTTCAAAACGAGAAAAGCCCCAATGTGGCCCACCCAGGGCTGCCTTATTGAAGAACCAGGAGTCTGGGGACCTGTGGAGAGGGTATCACGTGAACTCCTACCAACCTGGGTCTGGACGTGCGGTAGCACCATGAGCAGTATGCCCTTCCTGGCTTATTTGGTCCAAAATCTAAGGGAAAATAAATGTGGATAATTTGTATACATTTTAAAAATAAATGAGGATAAAAATGAAAGATGAGAAAGTGAGAAAGGAGAAAACATCCCTTGTTCTCTGCCTCTGTCTCTCCCTTTCTCTCTCTTTCTCTCTCTCCTTTTCTCTCTCTCTCTCTCTTACACACACACTCACACACCCTTGACAGGCTTCAAGCCATTAAGCATGCTGAAAATGGTTGAAATAATAACCTAAATAAAACCTAGATAAATAAATAATAACCTAGATAAATAAAAACTAGAAATGTTTCTGGTGGCATGGTGGTATTAATATTCCCAAGAGATAAAATTATTCTAATTCTTTAGCTCTTGGAGAGGTGTATGAGTGGTTTAGGGTATAGGGTTTGAAGTCACACAGAACAAGGTTTAAAACCCAACTTTGATTCCTCCTCACTGTGTCAACCTGGACAACTTAGCTTTGGTGTTTACAAATACAAATCACCAGGAGAGAGGTTTCCACCACACAGAGTCTTTGTGAGCACGTAAGGGAATATTGCACTCATGGTTCCCTTACATGGGGCTTGGTGGAGAGTGCCCCTCAGTCAGTGACAGCTTCTTTTCTGTCTCTACATCAGGGAAGTTCAGGTTCAGGGTCTGGCCCCTCCAGGTTGGATAACAGCTGCCATGAATTTACCATGGTTGTCCCATGAAAGTCATTTGAATCTAGGAACACAAATACAAATACTAAAATGCAATCATGGGAATGGGAGAGTCAAGCATGAGGTCTAATCCATTCTTGTTTGCAGTGGTGACATTCTACCGGGTCAGGCAAAGGCAGAGCTAGCGGATACTGAAGCATTGCACCTGGGGTTAGGTTTCTGTAAGCCCCTGGTCACACTTTTATCAACTGATCAATACACAACCTCGTTTTACGTGTGCGCCTGTTTAAAGACACCTCGCTCAGGATATGTTGCTGGCTCATTAGCAATGGACCACGCCCAACAGCTCCATCACTCATGCTGTGGCACAGCTGATGTCACATGCCCATTCTCTCTGTGAGATGCGTCACAGCCTCCTTGCTCTTCTGAACATTCGGTAGCAATTCAGCACAGTGCACAGTGCACAGAGGCCATTTGAAACAGCAAAATCACCAAGAAAAAGCACGAAATGTGAAGCACATGGCACCACTTAGACCCTGGCGAGGACGCAGGTTCACAGTATGGGCTGAAACAAGAACACTGAGCCCCTGTGCACCTTAGCTGGAAACGCACAGGCTGGGGGGCTCCAAGTGTTGGCTGCTTTCTTTTTCACCATGAAGAACTGCAAAAGTGTCAAGAGAATTAATTTGCAGGGTTGCAAATCAACCTGGTGAGGAGGCAAATTCACAAATATACAGAATCCACCAGTAATGAGGATCAACTATACGTAACACTCAACCCATACACTCTAATGGGCAGAGTTCATAAATGCCCGAGAATGGCCATACAGTGTGGAAAGAGCTTGTTTCCACCTAAGGCACCAGGAAGGCTTGTGGGATGATGGACTCGCACTCAGTGTTCCTAGTTGTTAATCTGTTTATTGGTGAAGGAAACAAATTGAAACATTTTTTTAAAAAGTAGTTTCAGCAAGATTTGCCTGATTTCAGTAAAATGTTTCCTCATAAATGACAAAAGGCACAAAAGTTTTGGATTACTTTGTCCATTATTCTTCAAATATTAATTAAACAACTATGGTATTTGTAGTCATTTGGGAGGTGCTATGAGTGGTAACAGAGAAGGAGAAGATAAAATCTCTGCTCTTCTTCAGGTTGCAGTCTAGGATTCCATGTCTCTATCTACCATATTTAATATCAGATTTGGGACTCATATGCACTTCTCAAAAGAGTGGCCTCAAGACTTGGTGAGTCAGAGCCGATGGTTCTGAGAGGCCAGCACAGAGACAGCCGTGGAGGAGGCAACAGCAAAGGGCTGGCCTCACACCCCAGGAGTTCCCTCTGGTCCCATCCATCCTGTGCAGGAGGGCAGCGTGTGCCCATGTGGGAGTTCTGGAAAGCAAAGTGTGAACCTGTCCTGGCTCACAGCTTCAGAGCACCTGCCTCTGCTCAGTATGTGCTGTTTGGAGAGGTCCGGGGACCCCCCACTGGGCCAGGTGCTGCTGGTTCGCAGACATGTGGTAGGGAACAGGGCTTCCCTGTTCAGATGCCTTGATGGCTGGGAAACAAGGATGCAGAGGAGGTTTCGTGGTGATTTGAGACAGAGAATTGAATTTGATTTGCTTCAACAAAATGCCATGAACCATTGCTATATGTGGGCAGGAGGGGCAGGTGCTGGACACAGAACTGTGAACAGGAGGACTCCAATCCTGCCTGCAGGGAGCTTTCAATTGACACAGGTTCAGATCATCTATTAACAATCATAAGTTAGGTAAGGGAGGACACTGGAAGGCCACAGCACAGTGGGTCGGCTGGAAGTAGAGTCTGGAATGATGTCTCCGAAGTTAACTTTAAGTGGAAAAAATTAATAAATTGAGGAAAGGGTGGCTCTAGGCCAGGGGAAACCAACAGAAGCTATGTAGGCCTCGAGCGAAGAAAACATGAGCTTCTGGCACGGAGGTTAGCAGCTGGTAAGGTGTTCTATACTTTGGAAGAATGAGAAAGGTCATATTTCACTTTTTAATTATTGTTTTTCACTTGCTCTACAATCTACATTTAGGATCATCTTGAGTTTGAGTTCTCAAATCCCTGCAGATAAAATTGCTCAAAACAGATCTCATAGATCAGGAAAGCAGGAAGACGGTGCATTTGGGAAAGAAAGCCCACTCTGTTGGATTCATGGTGCTCTTATGGAATTCAGTAACATTTACAAGGTGGAATAAGGTATTAATGTTCAGAATTTCAGCAACTGAAAAAATTAAAGGGGAATCATTCAAGCTTTCTTAATTAAGTCATCTAAAATAATGCATTGGGGTTTTCTTATTCACAGTGTGATCAGTTGCTCATCCCAAATTAGAGAAAAAGTCCAGGTGGCTTCCCAAGGCCTCACAGGCATACGTCACTTCTGCAGGACTTTCTACATAAGCATTGAAGAAGGCAGTTGGAGGAAACATGGAAACATAGAGCCCCTGGGGGTAGTGTTCTCAAGACTGATTCACCAGGTCAACTCAGCGTCCGCACACAGCAGCACAGTTTGTGAACAGACACAGGATGGAGATGGGAGGAAGGAACGTCACGAAGCCAGGCAGCACCAGGCAGCTAACTCTCCATCCTCCTAGGCAAGCGGCCACCAGGGGCAGGGGAGTGGGGGTGTGAGCTGTGAACTGTCAGACAGAGCCAGAGACAGCTGCAAGGCAGGGAAGACTGGACTCACCCTGATTATCCGCAGGAACCGTCTGACAAAGAGGATTTGACCTGGACTTGTGTTGGGGGAAAATCAGTCTTTGCTTTTAGAAAAAGAAGGTTTATGGATATGTCAGGATCAAAGGGAAGTAAACAGTATCTTCATTGGAGGCCACATATCACCAGATAGGAGGAGACTACTACTATTGATATTTTTAAGCATATTAATATTAAGAACAATACATAACATGTATGTGCAATAAATGTATGAAGGAGTCAATGACATAAATAAATGTATGAAGGAGTCAATGACATAAGTTAATGAATTGTGTTTCTTTTCCATGTTTTTATCTTTTTAGTTTTGCTGCTTTTTTAAAACAGAATTTCAGAAATTACATTGGTTACTTCATTTGGATACAGACCATTATTGGGGATATTATGTACAAAGACATATATTCTTACAGATATGAAAGTGACAGAATACCTTATATCATGAGTTTTCAGTGATGATCAATATGAAATGTCAACCTTTTCTTTAAAATTATGCATTCAATCCTAAATTGTTTTTGAAGATTCCAGATTTGGAGTCCTGATTGTTCTCCATATAGGCTTGTGACCATAAGTTATAGGAAATACCTGTAAGTAAAAATGAAATATCAATGTTTGTCTATCAAAATGGCAAAATGAAAAAATATGAAACCTATATTGGTGAGGGTCAACATTGAAATAGCTATTAACAATGAAGAGACTTTGTGAAGGGTATTTTGGCAGTCAGTATTAAAATACTAGAAATTGGTGCACATCATATCCAGAAATCATATTTCTAGAAAATTTTCTTAATAAAATAAACCGGGATCTGCACAAAGATTTATCTACCACGGTAATTGGAGCAGTTCTCTTTATAACACTGAAAAACTAGAAATAATTTAAATGTCCAAGAATTATGACATACCCATAAACTGTCATTATATCATGTTGTGTTTAATAACATAGAAAAATGTAGACTATTATAAAGAAAAAAACGTAAGAAATTATATCTGTTATATAGAGAATATATACCTACATGCATATATAGAAAAATATATATGTTTTAAGTATTTAAAAAAGCTTTATTATAAAAAATTTGTAATATATGCCAAGTGGACACGATAGTATCATGAACTCAAATGCACCCATTTACTTGGCTTTAATAAATCTCAACTCATTTTCAGTCTTGTTCCATTTATATCCTTGTCTATACTCGCACATCCCCACTGCCATCAGTAAATTATTTTGAAGTCTTCATATCACTTCATTTGCAACTATTTTATTTAATTGGCTAAAAGATAGTGACTCTTAAAAATCAAATCATCACAATGTAATTATCACAGTCCAAAAAATCAAAATAGTAATTTCTTACTTTATTAAATATCAGTCAATGCTTAAATATTCTTATCTATCTATCTATCTATCTATCTATCTATGTATCTATCTGTCTATGTATCTATCTATCTATCTACCTATCTACCTACCTACCTACCAACCTGTCTATCTATGTTGGTTTTCTTAAAGCAGGATTTAAAATAAAACACATATTGGAACATTTGATTATATATTCTAAGACTCTTTTAAATTTTAGATAATCTGCCTCCCCCTTTTTTGTTTTGCAATTTATTGTTGGAAGAATTTTGCTGATTGCATTTCTATGGTAATGTTTAACATGTTTTTCTGCCACTCAAATTTCCTAAAAGCTAACATTAACTGTGATGTTAACTAATCCATTATTTCTAAGATGGTAAGATGGTGATATTCTAATTCTATCCTTATTTTTTCATTGCTAAGCCAGAAAACTTTTATAAAATGAAACTTCACCTTATCAGCTCTCATCACATTGTGTCCCTTTAGGAAAGGCAGGACAAATGCTTGAGCCTTTCCCTTTTCTTCCTCCCCCTCCTCCCTCTCCCCCTCCTCCCCCTCCTCCCTCTTGAGATGGAATTTTGCTCTTGTAGCCCAGGCTGGAGTGCAGTGCCGTGATCTCGGGTCACTGTAACCTACACCTCCTGTGTTCAAGTGATTCTCCTGCCTCAGCCTCCCGAGTCGTGGGAATTACAGGTACCCACCACCATGCCCAGCTAATTTTTCATATTTTTAGCAGAGACGGGGTTTCGCCATGTTGGGCAGGCTGGTATCGAACTCCTGACCTCAGGTAATCTGCCTGCCTCGGCCTCCCAAAGTGCTGGAGTTAGAGGCATGCACCACTGCACCTGGCCTCTTTCCGTTTCTTTACCAGCTACCAAATAATTAGTTTTCCTCTCACATCTTCCCAGAGAACAAGAAGGCAAATGAAATATTCTTTTGATTTTCAATATCATCATGAACCAATGGATTTAAATGCATCTTATGTATTTCAGTGCAGTTACTATTGTTGATGTTCATATTGTCCATTGGCCAAGGGGGATTTATTCAAGTTGACTTGAGTCTTTCTGACATTACTCCAGTAATCTCAGATAGTTCTCAGGCTGTGGGGGAGCCTTAAGTGACCCAAGAGGTGGGAAGGAAGGAGAAAAGGAAGGAAAGAAAGAGGAGGGAAAAGCAATATAGAAGAAAGAAAATTTAAAAATCAATTGGCTACTTTTTGATTCCGCTTCAATTTGGGCCACTTTAATGGCACTGATGAATACACACCCCCCACTAAATGTACAACCACTGGTGATTGTAAACCCATACCACAGAGTTTCAAACAAGAAGACATGCAGCACCTCAGGAAAGCTTGAAGCGTTTTTATCCTCATCTCAGATATTTAAACCAAAGCTGAGCGCTCTTCCCCCAGTAAAACATCCGTGAAGCTGTGATGGTGTCTCAGAACCCGATCACAGAGATCAGAGACGCTTCCCAGCTGTGACCCATAGCATAGTTCTTCATCTCCACTGGGATGATTAGGGCATGTGCCTAGATTATCATTTTTCATTTCATTTCTCATTTTTAATAAAGCTAGGTATAGTCTACTACCTTTGGAGGAAAACAAGACTTATAAGACTGAAGTAATGGTTTGTTTGTGTCTGTGATACCTCTGCTTTACAGAGCTGAACTTTGCACAAGCTTTATGCAATGGGCACCCTGTACTATTGCAGCCAGACCCCAGGACAACACTCTTGAGTGACAGCTGTTTCTTAGCACAGGTTTAAATAAGCAATTCTACTGCTAGGTACATCATGTCCCAATATGCAGTGTGGAAAAAACAGTCCTTTCTACCTACACAGGATTTTCAGGGTAGACAGCATCCTTGCTAAATGGCAACATTATGCCCATGTTTTGAGCTTTTCATAGCTCATATTCCAGTTATTTAGAATTTATTGGTCGCTTTTATGTATTCAACACCATTAAAATCAAAGTCCAACACAAAAGTATGGCAACGAGAAAGGGGCACAAATCGGGGGTAAATAGTAAATATTTTTATCTAGGAGAGCCCTTTATACACTTTCCCTAGCAACACCCAGCATTGTTCAGGAAGTTTGGTTTTTATTTCTGGTTCTGAACCACTGGTGATTGTTTTCCAAGGTTCCGACCATTGGCTGCGGGAGTGGCTGAAATCTGCCTTTGCCTGGAGAAAGAAGAGGATTGAAGACAGTGATTGAAAGGGCTCTGGGTGGGTACACACTGTGCAGAGGTGGAGGGAATGAGACCCTCGCTTGCATTCCTGAGCTCCCACCCGACCTCTCTGCATTCTGAGGAGCTGACCTAAGGCCAGCGTATGCCGGAATATCACTTGAGAACTTTATCAGTCTATTAGTGTAAATACTTTAGAGGTAACTTAGTAAGCCTGCACTTCTATTGTCATAACCTCTTCCCTAATGAAAAGGTAGTTTAGGCCATCCTGGTTGAAACCATGGCTCTCCGTCTTCTGTTTTTAAAACTAACGCATGGACTTATTCTGAGTCATTTTCCGGACCTGAACTATAAAGATCTTTATTGTTTCTGAGTAAAGATGCTTTCTTTCCGTCACTACACAAGCACTCATTAATAACTACAATATTCTGGTACACCCTTTCTGAACCGCTCACCTTGGCTTTCTTTAATCTTCCATTATTCTCATAAAAGAGAGGTTGAAAATTATTTCGTTTCCAAATGAACACCTGTAACATATTTCCTAGCATCTTGTAAGATCTGGAGAGAGAGAGTGGTATAATAATTAGCATTGCAAAAATTTCTGTTCTCATTTCTATTTATTAAGCAAATGTTCTTGGAAAGGTTCTTAAATTATCATTTATATATTACATATACATACATATTCTTAGAATTTTACTCAGATTTTTCTGCATAATTTTAATGCCTTAAAATGCTTACATTTGCATTTAGCTACTCTTCTGAAGATTAATAGAACCAGCAAAAGTAATCACATTATGAAAACTTAAATATAGAATTTTGAACATGCATGCCTCTTTTTTCCTTTTTATTTTTCTCAACTATCATTTGGCCTGGAATCTCAAAGATTTGAGGAAGCAAAAAATCCAAATTACAAAACGTCTTAGTTTTTTATCTCTTTTATTTATTTATTTTTATTTTTATTTTTATTTTTTTGTATTGTACTTTAGGTTCTGGGGTACATGTGCAGATCATGCAGGAGTGTTGCATAGGTACATACATGGCAAGGTGGTTTGCTGCCTTCCTCCCCCCGTTATCTATATCTAGTATTTCTCCCCACCTTATCCCTCTCCACCCTCTCGACCCCCAACTGTCCCTCCCCTAGTCCCACCAACTGACCCCAGTGTGTGATGCTCCCCTCCCTGTGTCCATGTGTTCTCATTGTTCAACACCTGCCTATGAGTGATACCATGCAGTGTTTGATTTTCTGTTCTTGTGTCAGTTTGCTGAGAATGATGGTTTCCGGATCCATCCACGTCCCTATGAAGGACACGAACTCATGGCTTTTTATGGCTGTGTAGTATTCCATGGTGTATATGTGCCATGTTTTCTTTATCCAGCCTATTGTTCCTTCTTTGACTCTTTAAGAATATAAACTCAATTCCAGGCCCTTGGTTTACGGATATTACTTGTGATGATTCTTAAAGGGCAGCCCTTGCAGGGTTACCTAGGAGAAAAAAGTGACAACCGTCTGCTTGGCCCCTTCTGAAAAGAGGAGCAAGAACCCCCTGCTTCCCAAAGGATGCTCCTAATCCCAGTTGGGTCCAGCCTCTAGAGAGACAGTGAATTCTTCAGTACACAGAGAGAGGCAGCCATATTTGTTTACCAGCCAGCTGAAACCTAGCAAGATATATCTTCTTTTCTTAACCTTTGGTGAAAATCTCTCTAAAATGTACCCTATCTTAATAAGGAAAAAAAAAAGTCATGAATATGATTTAGTTTCTTGCTTAATGCTGAATATTCATATAATAACCATAATTATTCTGACCCTCAAATATAGACCAGTGTTTTTTCAAAGTGTGATTCCTGGACCAACTACATTGGCAGAGCTTGGAGAAATGGTTCAGAGTTAGACCACAGAACCAACAAATGAGAATTTAAAGGCTTAAGAACCGGGAAACTGCATTTTAACCAATTTTAATAATTCTGATATTCACTGAACAAGTGGCTAAATATTAATTATACCACAAGGAAACTACAGCATGAAAAAAAGCTACAGCACAATGTTTATGAGACTAAATTGAAACAATTGTAACGCCAGCATGTAAAGTGAATATTGTGTCTGGGAACCCATCTCTCATTAATGCAGGCAAGTAGTGTAGTGATGGTTTTCTTGTTTTAAAACCAAAGTGGATAAAACCCTAGTGATTTATTCTCTTGACTGGCTCATTATAGATTTTCTGTAGCATGGTGGCTGGCACGATACATTCACTGATATATATTTTTCTTCAACCCTTAATTTCCCTCTCAACTGAAAACAAAGAAACTATGTGCAAAAGAGGTAGGAAATGAATGGTTCCCTCTTTGTCCAGGGGACCAGTTCTCTTGCCTGGAAGGGTAAATGCATTTGCACATGCAGCGGGAAGTGGCATGTGGCATGCATAGCACCAAGAGCAAGCTTGGCCAAAGGACTCTCCAGCTTCCCTTAATCCACGTCTTCCTGCACCACTCCAACCGGGCTCCAGAATAGACCCCGTTAATATCACTGCCAGATGGAACACTAGGTGCAACGGGAATGCTTCAGTTCTCTAATTTCTTCACCCAGTAACAGCATTTAACCCTGGGGACCACAACTTCCTTCTCAAAGCAGGTTCTTCCCTTTGTTCTCCATGACACCACCTTCTTCTAGTTTTCCTTCTTTTCTTTTCTTTATTATTTTTTTAATATACTTTAAGTTCTGAGGTACTTGTGCAGATTGTGCAGGATTTTTACATAGGTGTACACATGCCATGGTAGTTTGCTGCATCCATTCCCCCATCATCTAAATCAGGTATTTTTGCTAATGTTACCCCTCCCAATTCCCCCACACCCTGCTATCCCTCCCCTGGCCCCCTACCCTGCAACAGGCCCTGGTGTGTGATGTTCCCCTACCTGTGTCCATGTGTCCTCACTGTTCAACCCCCACTTTTGAGTGAGAACTCAGTCTTCTGTACAAACTCTTAAGTGTTGGAGTTCCTCAAAAGTTAATCCTAAACTCTTTCCTCTGCTTTCTCTGTATTTTTGTCAACGTCTATAATTGATATGACTGAAATTTTCAACTATGAGGCCAGGCACGGTGGCTCATGCCTGTAATCCCAGGACTTTGGGAGGTCGAGGTGGGCAGATCACATGAGGCCAAGAGTTTGAGACCAGCCTGGCCAACATGGCAAAACTCCGTCTCTACTAAAAATACCAAAGTTAGCCAGGCCTGGTGGTGCATGCTTGTAATCCCAGCTACTCGAGAGGCTGAGGCACAAGAATAGCTTGAACCCGGGAGGTAGAGGTTGCAGTGAGCTAAGATTGTGCCACTGCAGTCAGCCTGGGCAACAGAGTGAGACTCTGCCTAAGAAAGAAAACAAAAAGAAAAGGAAGAAATGTTCAGCTATGCACAGAGGACTAAATTCATATCTTGAACACAGAACTCATTTCTGAGCTCCAGACTTGTGTTTCGTATTCAAAATCTCCACCTGGCTTAGGCTCTTATGATGATATTTATGACCTCATAAAAAGAAGAGACATAAGGTATCATTCTGTTCACTGCACGAGGATATAGAAAGAAGGCAACCACCCGCGAAGGAACAAGCAGGCCCTCACCACACAACAGTAAATCTGCTGGCATTTTGATCTGGACGTCTCAGCCTCTAGAACTGTAAGAAATCAACGTTTGTTGTATTAAAACAAACAAACAAACAAACAAAAAACCTCCATTTGAGTGTCTCAGAGGCAGATCATGCTGAATGGAGTTTTCTCTTCTCTTCACCCCGAATTTGGCCCTTCTCCACTAGCTTCTGTTTGTGAACGGCCTCTCCATCTGTCCGATAGCCCAGCTTTGATTTCTTTGTTTCTCTTACATCTCATATTTAATCATCAAGTCTGTCCTTTTTCTTCGTAAACCTCAGCATTCCTCCATCTCCAACTCCACCACCGCCCTTGCCTAAGCTACAGTCATCTCTCTCCTGCGCTGATGCAAAGATCCCATAGACGTCCCATGTAACCTTGCTCTGTTCTATTCTTTACACCACAGTCAGAAAGAGTCTTAGATGATGGCTCTCTTGGCTTTGTCATTCCTTTTAAAAGTCCTTCAATGACCTTCTCCATTCAAGTGCACTCCTCCCGTGGGCTCTGGGCCTGGCTGACTGAGCTCTGTGATGCCTCAGCCCCTCTCTGAGCTTCTCCCTGCATCCTCACTGGACAGCAGCTCCTCAGTAGGACCGGGTCCCTCCCCTGTGGGGCCTGTGAACTTACTTGCTGTTGCCCCGTCCAGACCTGTCTTCTCTTCCTCTCTGTGACTGGCTGACTCTTCATGTGTCTTTAAACTCAGATCACATGGTGTTTCCTCAAGCAGCCTTCTCATCATCAGAAAAGCCTGCGTCCCATAACAGACTCTTCTACAGCTCCGCAGAGCCGCATGCCCTTCTTATCACAGGTTGCACATTTGCATTTATTTGTTTAATTTTTGGATGAACGTTTACCTTTCTCAGGACACTGGAAGCTCCTAAATGATAAGGACCAAGACTCTTGTCCCAAATCGGGATCGTTGCAAACCAAGCCTGTGCTGGCTGGTGCTGAGCAGACTCGGCGCAGAAGACAAAGGCAGGGACCCACAGCACGGAGTCTATGCTTGTGGTCACCTGCATCCCTGTGGACCGGCCCTGCCCGCCTGCCTTCCTCACGTCCCTCCAGACCAGCTCACTGGGAGGCCCTAAGTCAGCTAGATCGTCTCCCTTCACTCAAAGTTGTGCAGGGAGAAAGGTGAGGGCCAGGGAGCCAGGAAGCACAGGTGTGAAGGCTGACTCACTGCAACCAAGAAGCCACTTGCAACATGAATTACCCAGTAGTTACTGCAGTTACCATTGTTGGTATTGTTATTATGGGTAATAATAATTACCATGCCAAAAACTCTAAGCATCTTACATCTATCTGTTCCGGAATGACATCAGCCCATGATTTTCAGTTTTCATACTTTATTTGTTTGATTTTAATATCGAGGTTGTACGAGCCTCAAAGACTGACTGGGGGAGTTTTCTCTCGCTTTTTCTATTTTGAGAAGAGTTTGTATCAGTTTTTAAATTGTGTTCTCCTTAAAGATTTGGCAGAATTCACCTGTAAAACTGTATGAGTCTGGTGTTCTCTTTGTGGAAGGATTTTAAAATATTCATTCAGTTTGTTTAATACGAGATTATTCAGGCTTTCTGATTTAAATACAGCTAGTCTCAGATTTTTTTGAAGCTAGTTTTGGTGTATTTCTAGGAATTTGTTTAAAATTTTAAAATTCTTAACAACCTTGGAAATCTACCTATGATCTCCAAATACTGAGTATTTGTGACCCCTGCCTACATCCATTTCTTGGTCAGAGGTTTATTTTTGGTCTTTTCAAAGAAGCAGTTTTGGCACTGTTGACCCTCTCTGTTGAATCTCTGTTTGTTATTATCTCCTTTTTTCTACTTTCTAGGCTTCCACTGTTACGCTTTCTCTAACTTCTGAAATGGAAAGATTAACCTGGTAGTATTTTACTAATTTCCCCTCTTCACACTTCTCTTTAGGCCTTACTTGAACTGTCCCTCAAATATTTTGATGTGGAATTTTTATTGTTGCTGAGGTGCATTCTTTTCGTTTGCATTTTGAATTTTTTAATAGATAATTGGCATAGGAATTAGAAAGTTATAAAATGTCAGAATATGTGCATTTTAAAACATTGTCTGTCTCTTTAGATTTACAGCTTGATTGCTGCGTAATTAGAGAACGTGGCCTGCTTTAACATAATCTTTGAAATTCACTTAGACTTCTTTTGTGGCACGGCACATGATATTTGTGTAAATGTTCTTTGTAGTAATGAAAATAATGGTTCTCAAATTGTTAAATTGTTAAGCAGTTTTCATTATATGCCCACTAAATCCAGCTTGTTAATTGTGTGGTTCAAATATTTCTATCAGTACTAAATATTTTCTGCCTGACCTATTGCTTGCTAACCAAGTTATATGAATGTATTCAAGTCTATTAATAAATTTGCCTATATCACCATGTAATTCTGTCAGTTTTTCTTATATTTTGTGGCTACTTTATTACATCCATAAATATTTAGACCTTTATAACCTCATGGGCAATTTAAACTTAAATAAAAATGTAATGACCCTCTTCATCTGTAATAATGGTTTCTGCCTTTTAGGCTTTTCCTCTGATATTAATATTGCTATGCCAGATTTCTTTGAGTTGTTATCTGCCTGGCATACATTTTTCAATTAATTACCTAAGTATTCTATTTCTATGTTCTTAAGCTTTAGGCATATCTCTTTCAAGAAGCAGGGCCAGGCGCAGTGGCTCACGCCTGTAATCCCAGCACTTTGGGAGGCTGAGGCAGGTGGATCACCTGAGGTGAGGAGTTCGAGACCAGCCTGACCAACATATTGGAACACTGCCTCTACTAAAAAATAAAAATAAAATACAAAATTAGCCAGGCATGGTGGTGCATGCCTGTAATCCCAGCTACTTGGGAGGCTGGATGATGCAGGAGAATCACTTGAACCACGGAGGTGGAAGTTGTAGTGAGCTGAGATCATGCCATTGCATTCTAGCCTGGGCGACAAGCAAAACTCCATCTCAGGACAAAACAAACAAAAAAAGCATATAATTTCATTTTTTATTTCTCATCTGGAAATCTTTGTCTTTTATCTCATCCATTCCTTGTGATGACTAGTGCATTTGGATTTATTTCCACCATCTCTTTTTTGTGCTTTCTATTTTTCTGTTTTCTGTATCATGCTTACTTTTTATTTCTTGCATTTACTTACTGTATTGACTCTCCCTGTATATATCCAATTAAAATAATAAATCTAAAGTGAATTTAACATATCTACACTATACATGAATAGAACAAAGCACGTTCTTTTATCATCCTCCCTCTGACTAACCTATTGTTGTCCATATAATCTCATGTTTTTAATTTTAGTCCCAGAAAGTAGACATTTCCATTATTGTTCTATATACCAATGTTGTTTTAGGCTTCCCCATTTGCTCTCAGTTCCCTCAATTACCACATCTTCTCCTGGGACGCTTTGCATTCTTCCTGAAGTTTAACTTGCCAAAGTTTCTCTAGGTACGACTAGGGTTGTAAGCACTCTCGGTTTCTGCTGTTCTGAAAAGTATTATTATTCCACTCTTGATCTTGAGAGATCACTTTATCATGTACAGCAATTTGGATTGCATTTGTTTTTCTAATTTTTTAAAGATACCATTCTACTTTCCTCTGGTGTGTGTCTTTAGTTTCCTTTATTTTCATCAGTTCTGAAAACTTATCACTTATCTCTTCCTTGTCACTTATATTATTTCAATTTTCTTGGCCATTTTTATTAGGTATTTAATCTTTACAGTGTCTGAACTCTTTGAGAATGGAAATACGTTGCCTGTGGCTTCCGCTTATTTTCAGTGACTTTTTTCATTTCATGGTAATGTGTGTGTGTGTGTGTGTGCATGCGCACGTGTGCGTGTGTACATGCACATGCACTAATATTTGGCCAAATATAATATGTGAGGATCCCTAGGAACCAGGATTCAAGATGATTTTCTCCAGAGATTTGCCTGAAAATATAATGGGTGTTGCCTTCCTAGAAATGTTTAACACCTCAGCCTGGGGGGCTCCTTGAGCATGACGGGGTGCACATTTGGACTCCAGGTGCACAAGACCAAGCTTTGCTCCTGTATTCTCAAGGAGATGATATTTTTTCCATTTGGAGAAAGGACAGAGCTCAAGATATTCTTCTCTGGTTCTCCTGCAGGCAGTCAGATTTTTTTTTCACCCACCATTTCTCTGAAGCTAGAGTTCCTCCAATTGTCCTGTCTTTGTGTAGGAGGTTTTAATTCAACTATGTAAATTTGCAAGCAGTTTCAGAGCCCAATCTCTCATTCCCCTAAGTGGCCACAGTAATTCCCAAAACTGTGTTGCCAGTTTTGACTTTTGCATGCGAATTTTGGTGCATTGGCTTCTACGATTGCCTTCACCCAGCTCTGATTTTATTTTATTCATATTTTTTCCAGCTTTTAAAGAGTTCTGGTGTGTGTGTGTGTGTGTGTGTGTGTGTGTGTGTGTGTGTGTGTGTGTGTGTATGTTGAGCAATAGGCTTTTTAAAATAACTTACCCAGCATGAAGCCATTTCAGAAAACCTGATCTACCCCTCTTCCATCAGCAGATTTCCTAGAAAAGCTCTGGTCTTCTATAAAAGGGGTTTTTTGACTATTGGATTTCCTTAAATGTATAGCTGATGTTCTTCTATAAAATGACTGGAGCAGAGTTGGTGCTAGATATAAGAGAATGTGTGTGCTTTAAGGCAGAGATTGGGTTAAAATAATTGCTAAGACTTCTTTTAGCTTTAGTATCCTCTCTTTCTTTCTCACCAGTGAAGAGAGTTGGATGAGTCATGTAGCACAGTGCTATTACTGGTCTGTCAAGGACTCTCTTGTTTTATTTCATTTCATTATTTTTCTCTTCATTGTCCATCACTGACCCAATCCTTTCCATACCATTTGCTCTCAGTTCCCAAGTGTGTTTAGTAACTGTCCTTGGATACAAATTTATCTTTGAAAGATACGCCATGTGTATGTGATCTTAAGCCACACACTTTTGTGCTACAGATCCCGTTTTCCCACTCAACGCTGTTGTCAAGATCTCTCTATGTTGTTAAATTGTGCTTCTCACTGTGGCACGGAATTTAACAATGTGTTTTCACTACATGGTACCTACATGTTCACCTAGCGATGGACACCTAGGTTTCTTCTAACTCTCTCCTTACACAAATAATGCTGTGTATATCTCTTAACCAACTGAATAAATCTCTCTGATTCCTAGAATAGATGCATACTTGCCTTTAATAAATGCCATAGAATGCTCTGCAGGGTGAATGTGTCTGATTCCTCTTCCTACAGGGAATAAGGGTGCCCGTTTTCACAGCTATTTGAAGTAAGATGGTCTAATGTTGGACCAAGCAGCAGCAGTAGGAGTGGTGAGAAAAAGATTATAGGTATATTTTGAAAGTAGGTTCCAAAGGACTTTCTGGTGAAATTGATATGAGATATGAGACAAAGGAGTGAAGGAAACACCAAGTACCTGGCACTGAGGAACTGGGATTCTCATCAACTGAGATGAGAGCTGCACAAGGTCCAGCTTTTGGGAGTGAGAAAAAAAGATCGAGTTGTCTTGAATATGTTAAGTTTGGGTGTCTAATTAGAGATCCGCATGGAAATATGGAATAGGCAATGGGATATATAGTCTGAACTTTATGAGAGATACCTGTGCCAGAGACAGCAAGTCAGGAATTGGTTGCTTACAGATGGTGTTTAGAACACAATACTGGGTGAAATCCCATAGGAAAAGTAGGCAGCTGGGGAAGAAAAGAGGGGTAAATCCTACGCCCTTGACTATTCCAAGTTGGTGAGGCTGGAGACAAGGGGGACATTCTCCAAGGAACAACCAATGACGTAGAAGGAAAGTCCGTGGAGCCCACAGTCCCAGGAGGCAAAAGAAGAAGCTGTATCCATAAGCAAAGAGGGGTATGCTTTGCTAAATGCATTCAAAAGGTCAAATACAAGGATGATAATTGAAAGCCAGAATTATTGAGGAAAAGACCATCAGCAACTTGGGGAAGGGAGATGGAGAGGTGTGACCATCATCTATTTTGGATTGGGTTTGAAGAAGAAAGAGTGAACACAGACAACAGTTTTGAATAGTTTTACTTGTAAAGAGAAGCAGAGAATTACATGGGAACAGTAGCAAGATACAGACAGATCGCAGTTTGGGACTTTTTTAAGATAGGAAAGCTCATAATGTAAAGATGTCATCATGGAAGTGACCCAGAACAGAGAAAACCGATGAGATCGCAGGGAAGAAAGAACTGCTGGTTCAGTATCACAGAGTAGGTAACGGGGCCTGGAGTCTATGAAAGTGGAGATGTCCGCCTTGGATTGTGGTACAGACGGTTCCCCTCTGCTAGTGGGGGAAGGTACAGTCTTCCACTCCTGAAGCTTAGATGTGGGTAGAGGCAATTAACTAAACCTGCAATGATCAAAGCATCCCCAAGGTAACTCTTGCAGAAAGATGTGGTGCCCCTAAAACCAACTCGTACTGTCCCTCATTTTAGTGGCTCAGACATTTCACCTAAACATTTCAAGCTCTTGTGATTGGAATGAGACAAAGGGGGCCTTTGACGTAGTTACACTCTTTAAAAGCATCTTCACTCATCTCTGCCTCATATTATCTTCTGTGTGTGAAAATGGATCCACCTTGCACAGAAATATACCAAGTTGTAATGACCACAGTTACAGGCAGTCAGAACAGCAGCACGGCAACACTGGAGCCAAAATCATATCTGATTTTCAAATGGTGTTGGAGTTGGTTGCTACCACCCATACTCCATCTTGTCTGGCAGGGCTACAGGAAAAAGGCAAATGTTCCTCATATTTAAAAATTCAATGACATTTTATTTCCATGTTACATTTGCATTTTTCAAATCTACGTTTTCTTTTTAATTAGGGTGGTGAATTATACCTCGGCTGATTATGTTTATACCCACTTCTGTTTTCCTTTTTCCCTCTCTCCCTCCTTTTCTTACTGCTGCCCTGCCTTCCTTTCTGCATTTTTTCAGGTATGTCTTCTTCATGTATTTTTAAATTTAGTGACATATGGTTGGATTTTGCTTTTTTGGAGATATAGTCTGAGAGTTTTTTAATATTTTAAGCCACTTCCATCGATTTTTTTAAAGGAATAATACCAATGTGTCAATCATTTTGTTTTCTGTTCCCGTTTTTATACTCTTATTTCTTCTTTTTCATTCCTGACTTTCTTTGTGCCATTCACCATTTTTCTAACACCTGCCCCCTTGCAGGCATAGTCGAATTTTTTCCCTTCCACAAATGTGGCCCATTCCTTCCAGCTATCTGTCTGGCAACCTTCTCATCTGGCTATTGTCACTGCCTCCACTTGGCCAGTTTTTATTCATCCTTGATTCTCATGGTGAATGATTTTGCCCTGAGAGACCCTTCTTCAACCCTCTGCTCCCATAACATCCCTGACTTCCTTATCTTATAGGGCTATGCACTATGTCACTTTTCTGGGCATAAGTATAAGCTTCATGAAGTCAGGAATGATCTCATACACAAATGCTTAGCATGGTTCCTAAGATAAAGTAGACATAATGAAAATTCATGGAATAGTTAAATGAGTGGTTGATTACTTAGAGAGTCTAATTAGGCCACAGATTGTTGAAGACTGTAGGAATGGCTGACAGCCTTTGCTGAAGGAACTTGTCTTTGTGCGGCTTCAGCTTTGTTTGTGCCTGAAATCAGCTCTCAATGTCCACATCCATCTCACGCTGACCTCTACGGAGTGCAGTCCTGCAAAGTGGCACCACGTCAGTGAGGAGATCATTTTTGCAGGCTGTGGGTCAAGCCCTGAGCTTTGTCAGTGTCTCAGCCCTGTGCCTCCTGGCTCTAAGTTGGGCAGGTTGGGCTTACTCTCTGTTTCCCGATTTCTCATCCACCAGGTGGAGAGGAACAATGACCCCCTCAACTTACTTTCCTGAAATGTTAGAAAAACTATAGCCTTTATTTTTCACTAGAACCAGGTTAGACCATCAGAAGGCTTTATACCTGGATTGCATTGCTTTGCCTTTTCACGGAACCGCATTGAAGGACATTTTAAGAACCATCCTCCTGAAATGTATTAAAGCTATTTAATATGGAGGTCCCCATTATTTCACATGTGCAATTTTTGAGGTCCCACGGGGAAAATTCTACTTGTATATAAGTATTAGAAGAAGATTGCTCCTCCTGCCTGCTTGTTTGCTCTCTGTTTAATCTTTTTTTTGTTTTGTTTTGTTTTGTTTTGAGATAGAGTCTCACTCTTTTGCCAGCCTGGAGTATAGTGGCACAATCTTGACTCACTGCAACATCTGCCTCCTGGATTCAAGCTATTCTCTTGCCTCAGCCTCCCAAGTAACTGGTACTACAGTCATATGCCACCATGCCTGGCTAATTTTTGTATTTTTTTTTAGTAGAGACAGGGTTTCAACATGTTGGCCAGGATGGTCTTGATCTCTTGACCTCGTGATCCACCCACCTCGGCCTCCCAAAGTGCTGGGATTACAGGCCTGAGCCACCATGCCCAGCCGCTGCCTGTTTAATCTTATCACACTAGGAATCCTATATCCATCTTTGACTTGGCTGCAGGAAAGGCTTGGAGCAAGATGTGTTGCCTGTCCCCAGCCTGTCTGACCACAGGAGTCATCTGGGTCCTGCCTTACTTGTTATATTTTCTTCTCCTTGCTCAGATTGCTTTACTTATTGATTTTATCTTTTTTTTTTTGGTCATATAAATATTTTGTAAACCTTCCTTTTTTAAAATAGATGAAATATTTTTTCTGCCCTAGGGACAGAGAGCAAAAAAAAAAAAAATTGACTAATTTTTGAAGCCTAGATTTTCACTGCTATTCTCAATCATCATAATCAATAAGGAGCTGATAAAAATTTTCCTTGAAGTCTTGATATTCACAAAACCTATGACCATTATGATTATAATCTGTTACTTAAAGGCACTGAGAACCCTTCCTTCCCCTCCCTCCCTCCTTTCTTTCTTTCTTTCTTTCTTTCATTTTCTATTTATCTATTTTCATGTGTTAATTTATATGTGATATAAATGTTTCTGTTTTAATATCATTGTTTTTTGAGACAGGGATTTGCTCCATCACCAGGCTGAAGTGCTGTGGTGCAATTACAGCTCACTGCAACCTTGACCTCTTGATCCTCCTGCCAGCCTCCCGAGTAGCGGAGATCACAGCCATGCGCTACAGAGCCCAGCTAATTTTGTATTTTATTTTTTAGAAATGAGGTCTCTTTATATTTCCTTGGCTAGTCTTAAACTCCTGGGCATAAGCCATCCTCCCACCTCAGCACCCTAAAGTTCTGGGATTACAGGCATGAGCCACTGTGGTTGGCCCTAATATCAACTTTACGGGTTTTTGTTGTTGTTTGTTTTTCAAAGAGAGAGCCTTGCTCTGTCACCCATGTTGTAGTGTAGTGGCATGATTTCAGCTCCCTGCAACCTGCACCTCCCAGGCTCAAGTGATTCTTGTGGCTCAGCCCACGGAGTAGCAGGGATTACAGGCACCCACCACCATGCCCAGCTAACTTTTGTATTTTTAGTAGAAACAGGGTTTCATCGTGTTTCACAGGCTGCTTTAGAACTCCTGACCTCAAATGATCTGTCTGCCTTGACCTCCCAAAGTGCTGGGATTACAGGCGTGAGCCACCATGCCGAAACAATTTTATGTACCATTGTTACTCTGTCAGTGGCCTGCTATTCATAAAGCCCAGGGCGAGACACAAAATGTGAGCTCTGCTGCGACTCGTACGCAGGAAGTACGGATGCTGTGAGGATAGGCACAGTGCACTCCTGGCCTGCTCATCTCTCACCAGTTCCCCACTTCCACACGGTGCTCTCTTTCTGCCTTCATTTTTTATAAACCCTTAATACTTGTAAAGAACATTCACATCTCTTTTGACAAACACTAAAATCCCCCAAGGGAGTTATTATCTTCATCCTCAATTTTTCACACAAGAAAACTGAAACTCTGATGGGAGTCTCAGACTGGATGCTGTGTCATTTGTCCAAAGCCATGCAGCCGGCAAGGGGGCAACTCAGCGTCTCCAAGGAGCGCGTCCTCTCTGGGGCTGGTTCAGAGCGCAGCTTCTGCATATTCTCTGTGTACTGTTCTAGTCAGCATCTCTGCCTTAATTTCCATAACAGCAAATGTGGATAACAAGTGAACCTGCTAAAGAGCCATTGTGAGAGTTAAATGAGACAATGAACGCAAAATATTGAAAACAACATACACTCTCAACAGATGTTTGTCAAAAAGATAAATGATAAAACACTGGATCTGAATGTGGGACTTCCGAGTTCAGATCCAGTGTCCCTTTTCATTGAACGACCATCTCTGTCGGGAGGTGGATGAGAGATTTGGGAGCTGCGTGGTGAAGGCTTGAAGGTGTGAACTGGAAACTATGGCAGCTGATGTCAGGACAGGCCATCGCCAGATGACCATACCCTGAATCCAAAGTGAGCTTTCCTTTCCTGTCGGTGTTTTGACTTCTGGTGTGAACAATGATTTACATGGTTCATTCCTGCAGAGAAGCTCCTTCCTTCTCACCACACACCATCTGAGAGCTGGACTGCAAAGGTGACACAGGCAATGAACACACTGGAGAGGTGGCTGCTGAGCTGCAAGAAAGGGCAGGGCTCAAGGACTTGCCGTCCAAACACCACTCCCCAGTCCAGCCAAGAGAGGATTAAATGGATTCTCCAAGGACTTTGAACCTTCAGGGGAGAATAAAACAGAATGGAGAAGAGTAGAATAAAATAACGCAGACCAACCACTCAAGTCCATAGTAACTCCAAAGAAAGACTCACTAATTGTGGCCAGCAATCACTGAGACACTAGGTAAGCCTCTTCTGTCATAGCTAGTGTCTCACTGGAGTACTACATCTTACCAAATTCTTTTCTTTTTTTCTTGAGACAGAGTCTCATGGCAACACCCAGGCTGGAGCGCAGTGGTGTGATTTCGGCTCACTGCATCCTCAGCTTCCCGGGTTCAAGTCATTCTCCTGCCTCAGCCTCCTGAGTAGCTGAGACTACAGGTGTGCACCACCAAGCCTGGTTCCGTTTTGTATTTTTAGTAGAGACAGGGTTTCACCATGTTGGCCAGGCTGGTCTCAAACTCCTAGCCTCAAGTGATCCACCCACTTCGGCCTCCCAAAGTGCTGGGATTATAGGCATGAGCCATCACACCTGGCCTATCTTGGCAAATTCTTAAGCTGCACCTGGGCTGAGTGGAAAAGCATTCACCCATCAGTGATGTTTGCTTTGAGCCCAGTGGGGAGGGAAAAATGTCTGAATCTGAGCAATCCTTGTCCTGGAGATAAAGTCTCCCCTTACCATCCCACCTATGGCGTTATCTTTGGGAGCTGAACAGAGAACTATATTCTTCCTATTCATTAATAACTGAACGTATTACAAAGGAAAATCGGGTATCCACAAGACAACATTATATTTTGGGGTGGTATAATACTACTGCGGCTTTTCTAGTAACTGAAGGATCTGTAGCTATGCAAAATAATTCTCACTGGGAATAAAACATTTGCTTCAGGGGCTTCTAAAGGTGAGGGAAAAACAATTTGTATTTGTTTAAAATATAATGTCATCCATAATTAATGGGATAACTCTGGCCCAGTAGAGCTTGAAACTACTGTACATATTTGAAGCTGGATTTCTGGTTCCTGAGATGAGGAAGAAATTTACCCTTAAGCTTTTATTTTATTTTTTTATGGTAAAGGTTATTTCAGTGACTGAGCATTTGGTTCCTTTTCAGCATGTTTTCTAGTGTTATTTAGTGTTATTTACTATCTGTTGTAAGAGCAAGAAAACTGCTGAAACCAACTTTCAAATGGTGGCCCTGAAAACCAGGGGTATTAACTTAGGTTACCAAGAGTTATTTTAATGTTGTTTCTCCATACCATAATTTGAACTCTTGACACGGTCTTTAGAAAGAGTGTTTTTTAAAAAACCAGTTAAAAGGTTTTTGTTTACATCTGCATATACATTGAAAAAAAAAAGTTCCATTTGTAAGCCAGTGGACAGATTAAAAATTCTAATATATTATGACATCACTGAAATCTACTCAATAATTATACATCTAAATGCCTGAAAGATAGCAATACAGAGTGACTCGTAGATGATCGTATCCCATTGGAAATGTTGTTAATCCATGAGTAGGGAACTGTGACAGGGAACATACAAGTCGCATTTTAAAAATTCATTTAGTCCGTTGGCCTTGGAAACTTTTTATTTTTTATTTCTTCGGCTACATCCTGTATGTAAGTGTAATCATCTGTTTTCACACCGCTATAAAGAACTACCTGGGACTAGGTAATTTATAAAGAGAAGAGGTTTAATTGACTCACAGTTCCACATGGCTAGGGAGGTCTCCGGAAACTTACAATCATGGCGGAAGGTAAAGGGGAAGCAGGCACCTTCTTCACAAGGCGTCAGGAGAGAGTGAGTGAGGGGGGAGTACCAAGCACTTTTAAACCATGAGATCCCTGAGAAATCACTATCATGAGAAAAGCATGGGGAAAACTGCCCCCATGGGCCAGTCACTTCCCACCAGGGCCCTCCCTCAACACATAGGGATTATAATTTGTGATGAGATTTGGGTGGGGACACAGAGCCAAACCATATCCGTAAGATTTTACCCTTGATTGATACATAGGCACTTTCTTGTATTAATGCTTAAATAATTTCAACACAAGGAAGATTGTGGCTACTGACTTAAATAGAATATGGGTATGAGTATCATGTGTAATGTTTCAGGAGGACAGGGATTCAGAGAGGTTCCATAAAAAAAGCTGGTCCACTTGTGGGGATTGAAAGCATGATAAAACGTTGACCGAAATCAATAAGAGGAGAAAAATTAATCCAGGTAGGCAAATGGCTGAAACAAAACCACAAATAGAAGATTGCCTAAAATAATCAGCCAAGAATCATCTTTTCACCCTGCACAGAAAAGAAAATCACACCAGGAAGATGATTAGATAAGGAAGCAATACTATTGGAGACTAAATTGTAGGGTTCTTGAATGACCAGCAAAGAGGGTTGAAATTTATGGCTGACATTATAAACCTTTAGAGGCATATGTGTATGTGTGCATGTGTTTGTGTTGTTGTTGTGTTGTTTGGTGAACTGGAGAATGTCCTGATTAAAACTATGTTTGGTAATAGTAATTTGATAAAGCTGAGAATGTTGGATATTAAAACAAAGAATTACAAACAATTTCAAGTCAATTATGGGAACAATACTCAGAAAGAGCAAAAGACTAAACAAAGAAATCCCATCCACACTTACATGCATGCGAGCAAGACTGGCTGCATCCAGCCTGCAGATGCCTTATGGGGCCTGGTGAGGAGCTGGGCGAGTGAGCTGAGCCATCAAGGGCAGGAAGGGAATGATGGAGTGAAGGAAAGTTCAAAGGGCCCAGAGGAGGATGGTGAAAGAACCAATGGGAAGGACAAGTCAGTGAGGCCTCCACTGTCTGTGCTGGAAGGTGAGGGGCAGTGCCATCCTGTTGCCATGACACCAGCTCAACCCCTCTGCTCTTGTGAGCTGGCTCTGTGAGACCCAGCCTCCACCCGCTTCAGACCAGGTGTCTGACCTGACCACTGGGTCTTTGGTAAACTGTTGGCTGGTGGTTATGTCTCCAGTCCTTTTATTTGTACCTATCAATATTCTCCATCTATAGTTTCTAGTGTCATTAAAGATGCACTAACATTTTTGCTGGTCAGCTAAGGATGCTAGTTCATTTTCACTTTACCTGCATTTTGCATAAGTCCTTTAAGTTCTCCCTAATTCCATGTTTTCATAATTGAGGGGACAGGTTTGGACTGACATCCTTCAGATCTAAGATTTAATGACAGTCTCTCTCATCTGTGAGGTCTTCCTTTTGTCCAACAGCCTATGTCCTTTCTCTGATTTTCCTCAGTGTGGTTTCAGCCTGTGCATTAAATCCACCAAGATTAGAGGCACTGACTTGTACTTGTAGAATTGACCCAGACATTAACGAAATACTTTGCACATAGATTTTTTAATAATAACAATTAGTAGAATTAATGCAGGAGACAAACACTGATGAATAATTTTATATCACTTTCACAGTATATAAAACTCTGTGCTAAAGATTTTTCTGCTGGCACTTTCACATCTAATTGGAGGATAAAAACTTCAATAGATAACTGTTGACAATCAGGTGGCAAAAACTTTTTTAAAAACTGAAAAGGTATAGTACTTAGAGATTTGCAAATGTGCAATCCTTCTGAAGTAGGGTAGCATTTCATTTATTTTACCGTAGTTCCTAAAGTAGCAATACTAAAAGGCTAAGGAATATCTGCTGTCTCTTTCCTAACAGAAAGGAAAATACTTTATTCAGTTTTATCCCCAAGAGTCTTCTGGAATATGAAATTCTCAGGAGCTTTCTGAACTAAAGCTGGTCTTCACTGCGTCAGCCATTTGTTCCATATTAACCTTTCTAATCACTGGGCAGTCTTGTTGTCAGAGGGACAGTAAATAGTATACAATGCAAATCAGCAAAAGCAAGGTGATAGAAAGTGTTTTGCTGACGGTCACACGTTTTGATAGGTCATACTGAAAGCAGGCCTGCAGTGCAGGTATGAACAGCTGCACCTCTGCAGACTTGCTGAACCGTCACAGCAAAACTTGATATTTATAGAGCTCCTTACCCTGGGGAACACCTGTCTACAGGGCTGTTCCCTGCCATTCTCTTTTGCACTTGATTTCACTGGAAAGCACTCGGAAAGCAAGATCATTCCCATTCCACAAATTCAGAAAATGAGATAGAGAAGAACAAATTCACTTATCCTAGAAACTAGTGCCTGAGTTACAACTATCAGTTTCCAGAATGTGTACCAGCCTTCATCAAGCCCCCGTTTCACCTCTGACTTCAGTTTCACTCTTAAACTCTCAAAAGTCACAGAACCTTCTTCTGCCCAAGGGCTACTTGTCACTTCTCAGTTCTTAACTCCTCTGTTTCTCTCCTTAACTCAAATTGCTGAGCCCCAGAACCTCCTTCCAAGGCATCAGAGAATAGTTTTCCTCGATTTTTTATCTCTGCTATCTGCGTGCCATCCTAATGCTGATGTACATAGAAACCCTCTATTTCAACATTGGAACATTTATCTTTTCTTCAGTGGTCATTCTAATGCTAATGACTGGTTATTTTATCTTCTGTGTGCCAAGCACTGTTCTAAGTTCTTGGATAAACACTATTGAACAAAACAGACCCAACTGCCTTCCTTCATAGGTTGTCATTCTATCGAAAGGAAGGTGGATAATAAATACCGGGCAATAATAGACAATTAACTACCGAACATATTAGAAAATGCTACGTGATACAGAAGAACAAAAGGCTGCCTGGGGAAAGAGTGTTCTGGCAGAGGAGCCAGGCAGTGCAAAGGCCCTGAGGCCAGCACATTCTTGGTTTGTTTAAAGAATAGGGAGGAAGCCAGTGTGGCTGAAGAAGAGCAGGTAAAAGAGGGAGAGGTTCTCATCAGTGAGGTCAGAGCAGGTAGGCCGGGTCGTCATTTGAAAGCTCTGGCAGTTATTCCCATTGAAAAGGGAGACTCTGCAGGGTTTTGCTTAAAGGGCTCACTCTGGTTGCTGTGTGAGAATGGAAAAGAAGCAAGAAAGAGTAGAAGAATGCCGACCAGCGAGCGGGTGATTGGAGCAATCCAGACAAGAGTTTTTGAGGGCGTGGAGCAGAGGGGCCACAGTGCAGGAGTGAGAAGGGTTTTGTTTCAAATGTGGAGAATTTGGAGGGCAAATCCAAAAGGATTTTCTAATAGATGGTTTGACGGCCTGAACAATAGGAATCTGCTGCCTCGCTTAGGGAGGGGAAGGCTGCAGACAGAGCAGCTGACCTGGGCAGATCCGAGGTCAGTCTTGGACATGTTGAGTTTGTGATGTCCGTGAGACAGTCAAAGGGAGATGCTGAGATGCCAGCTGGTTAAACAGGGCTGGGGCTTGGGAAAGAGACCTGTGGGGGCCTCAGCACACTGATGGCATTTACATCCCAGGGACTGGACAAAAATCACCAGAAGAATGGGCAGTGATCCAGAGGAGAAGATGGTCAAGATCACTGTTCTTAAAGAATTAAAAAGGCAGCCAGGCACTGTGCCTTACTCCTGTAGTCCCAGCACGGGGGGAAGCCAAGGAGGGCGGATCACAAGGTCAGGAGTTCGAGACCAGCCTGGCCAATATGGTGAAACCCATCTCTACTAAAAACACACAAAAAAATTACCCAGGCGTGGTGGCACGGACCTGTAATCACAGCTACTCGAGAGGCTGAGGCAAGAGAATCACTTGAACCTGGGAGGTGGAGGCTGCAGTGAGCCGAGACCACGCCGTTGCAGGAGAAGAGAACGGCCATCAGAAGAGACTGAGCAGGACAGCCAGCTGTCAGAGGAGGTGCGGAGCGGCATGCCAGATCCAGGAGAAGCCAGCACGCCGCGGACAGAGAGGACCTGAGTGAAAACACTGGGACAGTGGGCCACATGATGTGAAGGCTGAGCCCCGGCCTTCAGACCTAGCAAGAGGGAGGTCACCAGCAGTGTCCTGTAGAAGTGGCCATGACCGTATGATTGTGTGTGTGTGAGCGAGGATGCAAGGAAAGGATTTGTACACAGAGGGCAGAGGCCACTCTTCTGAAGGGTTTTGCTGCAAAGGGAAGCAAAGAAAGAGGAGGCAGCTGGAGAGAGAAGTGGATCTGAGTGTGTGTTGGTTTATGCATTTGCTTTAAGAGGGGAGACATGGTATGTTTATGCAGAACAGAGGGGGAAGCTGATAGTGAAGAGGGTGGCAAGTGCTGGGGAGAGGTCCTTAGTACAGGGGAGGTTATGGGTCAAAGGCACAGGGGAGGGGTTTTCTCAGAGAAGAGCAAGTGCTTCACCTGTAGGAGTGAGTGGGAAGGTGGCCAGGTGCATCCAGATGCAGACCCCATGTCCAGGTGCTCACAGAAGGTCTCTCCTTAACATCAAAACACATATGCCAAGATGACACTCAAACCAAACTCATCTCTGTTATGTTCTTCATCTCCCTTTCCATCCTGTGCATTCACCTTGTCACATCTTTGACCGTGGTGCCTTCTTCTTATCGGCAACCGAGACCTCACTGACAACCGGCCTTCAAACTGCAAAGACCCACGTCCTGTGTGGTAGCACTGCTTCTCTGCCTGCTGGAAAATGAGTTTCCAAACATGGTGGAATATGGCCTGTGAATTGCTTTCAAGATGCTCTACCATGGGGCAGGAAATCTATAGACTTTCCTGATTCTGGTCACTGCAAACAGCAGAGCTTGACAACTGGGAACTGCCAAAGTGGCTTAAATTAGCTCACATTGTTGCCAATATCCACATGCAGCTGCCAGTGCTCCCTAAGGAAGTGACATTGCAGTCCGGCCACGGTGGCTCATGCCTGTAATCCCAGCACTTTGGGAGGCCAAGGCAGGCTGGATCACCTGAGGTCAGGAGTTCAAGACCAGCCTGGCCAACATGGTGAAACCCCGTCTCTACTAAAAATACAAAATTAGCCAGGTGTGGTGGTGCATGGCTGTAATCCCAGCTACTGGGAGGCTGAGGCAGGGGAATGGCTTGAACCTGGGAGGTGGACATGGCTGTGAGCTAAGATCACACCACTGCACTCCAGCCTGGGCAACAAAAGCAAAACTTCATCCCAAAAAACAAAAAAAGGAAATGACATTGTTTTGGTCACTACTATATCTTCATTGCCATTCAATTCATATTTATCAATTTAATAATATTTTCAACTTCATAACACATAAAGCTTTACATGGCAACTGAATTCCCACTATACATAAAGTTTAATTTTCTTTTGTACCACCCTACCATTTATCCCTCCCCCAAACATTCACTTTCCTTAAATAATAACACTAAAAAATATTTTATAATAAAACATCTTTCACATGACAATGGTGGCTTAAGTGAAAGCAAGGAAAATCCCTCAGCATTTGTTTTACTCGAAATAGAGAAAAAGGAACCCAACTGTGTGATCAACCACTTAGAGAATTTTGCATCAAATCCATTTTTATGCCTAATTGTTTTAATGATAAATTTACAAAAGGATGTATTCATCAAGAAATACCTTGAGAAAACATATAAAACATAATTAGAATTCGAGCTTTTCTATTTCTTCAAAATCCTTTGTGGAGGGAGATATCAAATTATCATTCTCTGGTGTTAAGAGCAATAAATAAAGGTAGCAGGAGGAATCATAATAGGACTCTGATGAAGTCCACAGAGAGGAAGCCCCCATTGCTCACATTATAAGCAATGAAATAAAACATTCACTGCTGGGTTTGATGTCTGCTAGGCAAGGAATGCAAGCTTACAGAATGGCTACTGATCCCTGTCCAGAACATATAGACAATTACCCTGAGATCTTTCTATTTGTTTTCCTTTCTGTGGAATGACAGCCAAGAGCTACGTGAAACATTCACCAGCATCACTGTAATATCCTGGAGGACCCGAAGGGAACTAGAAATAACAAATCTGAAACACTTCAAAAGGAAGGAAATGTAATATGTGGAGCTATTTGTCATTACTCAAATATACATACAGACTACACCGGGTGAAGTATTTGCCTCTAATTTTGCAACATACCTAGTTTAATGGAACAAATTAACATTCTATTCTTCATGCAGTTCAAGGCCCTTTTACATTGTGGTGAAGCCTGAGAAATATACTTCATAAAGTACTTTTCCTATCCACATAACCTGCGACATGCTAGTTAGCAAATATTCAGCAAACAAATTGGCATATCTGCTGCTATGGGAGAGGCATGTTCATTTGGTTTGCAGCTTCACAGAGTTTGAGATCTAGAAGGACAAGGTGTGGACGGACAGCAGTGGCACTGAGCGACTTCCCTTGCTTTGATCATAGCCCCCTGTTCTCCGCGGGACCTCCAGCGCGTGAACCACGCCACGCCTCCACACACCTCTCACCTGCTTGGTGCAGTGCATTTGAACCGCAGTGCCTTCCTTTCACAACCTCACCATGCTCATCCTCATCCTAGAGCTCTCCCCATGTGTCCGCCTGGAACGTGCCATCTCCCTCTCTGCTGGATTTGCCCAACCATTCCTCAGATGTCAGCTTTGATGCAACGTTCTCAAAGAGGACTACCCTGGTTCTGAAAATCCAACTGGACCCTCATGCTAATCTCCCTCAGAGCACCTGTTCGTACACGTTTGTTTTTTTATACAAGTGTGCTACCTGCCTCTTCCATTGTACGCTCCACGAGACAGGAAGTGGACCTGCTGTATTCACCTCTCTTACACTTTGGCTAGCATCATTCATGGCCCATAGTAGGCACTTGACAAATAGGGTTTGATTAATAAGCAACTCCATTTAATAAAAAAATACATATAGTAAAATTACCTGCACATTATCATAATTCCATATGGGATAAATGCCATCGTTCCTGATGCTTACAGAGGGAGAAATTGAGGCTGAGAGACCTCTAGTCATTTCCAGAAGGCCGTTTAATTAGTAACTGATTCTGAAACCGTGATCTTTCCAACTCTCCATGCAGATGTAAATGTCTTGGTATAAAATCTCTGGGTTCCTGAGTCAGGAGGGGAAGCAGTTTCTAAGGCATGTGTGGTGAGAGTGACACGACACTGACTTTGCCTCCAGGTGCCAAGTCCTGCATCCCGGCTCTTGGAGCTGGACCTGGAGAGATGGAGTGTGAAGAATGCACCCAGCTTCATCCAGGTGAATCTCTGAGAAGCCCTCAGTTTCTCCTCAACTGAAAAATGAAAACGCTAACAGTGGCTGCATGGTGGGATGCGGGACAGCCTTGAAGAAGGCCAGTTTGCTTAATTCCACACGCTTTTATCTCAGATTAGGGCAATGCCCAAAGCCCACATGCCCAAAGCCATGATAAGAATGTTTATGATGGACTTCCTGCCCAGGGCATGTGGCTGTAGCAGCACTCTGACCATACAACGCAGTGCACCAAGGCTCGAAGACACCAACTGCAGCCTCGTCTGGACAGAGGGTGAGGAGATGCCACTTAAAATAGCAAATGTTTTCTACTTCCATTCCTCTATGCTTGGGGAATCTTTAACATTTCCTGTTCTAGCTTTACTATCACTAAAGTGCTTCATGACAAAAAAAACTATCAATTATCTGGGCAATAGCTAACACTACTGCCATGGTCTCTGTAATGAATAGCCGTTGAATGGAAACATTTATATAAATTGTGAGACTACTTGGTCAGTGTCACAACTTCAAAACCCTAATATCTGAGGACTTCTTAAAAGACCAGATAACAAACTTAAGAGTTAATATTGCTTTAGGTTCACCCATTGAAAATGACTTTCTCTCTCTCTTTTTATTGAAATGGAATTCATCATTCAAAGTTTAATTAAAATCCTGCCTCCAATATCAGATCTTGCCTGACTACACCAGACTAGCTTCCTCACTCTTGAACATGTGTAACATTACTCATGTATAAGGCTAATTTGCATTATCAATTATCACTTTGTTTAATCAGTGTCACTCTTGTCTAGACTCTAAGCTCCCTGAGGGCAGGATAAGGCAGTCAGGGAAATCTAGTTCTTATGTGTATCTTCTTCATCCCCTTCATCCTCACTCCTAATGAGATTTGAGGCAGGGACTCAATTCTGTTCTCACTCTGCGTCTGCCCAAAGGAGGAAGGGATTTGGGCTGGAAGTTCTCCCTCTGTTTCTCTTCATTTCTCTGTAGCTATGAGCATGACACACACATACTCACCTTCCGCTGAGCCACCCACCTGCTGCCACATTGGAGGAAGTTCTAATTCAACTGGGTAGACTCTTGGGCCAGGCGTTAGTCGTGGGTAGGATCGCTGCCTTGTGAAAAAGAAAAACACTATTCCATGAAGTTGTTTTGGTAGGTGGCCTGATCCTTTGGCATTTTGCAGATGAGATCTGCAGTCAGTAGGCTGAGCGTGGCCCCCTCATCCCCAGCCTGCCTCGATAGCCTCTGCAGTGACATGGCTAAATGGAGTCTGGCTTCAGGGAAAGACAGGAAGCAAAAAGCCTAGCTTACCGGCTCTTAACTTGGCTAAATCATTAACCTTGATTGTTGAATTCAGCAGCCACCAGATATCAGGGGCCATCGGGGGCTTGACCCACTGCCTGGGAAGTCACATTCCATTTCACTCTCAGCTGTAGACATCTTTGTGCATAGCAAGCTCAGCAGGGATCTTCAGAGAACAGAAGGAGCAAGGAGGAATTCTGATCCCCAAAACCCACCCCAAATCACCGCAACCTTATATTTAATAAACATTATTCACATGAAGACCTTCTTAAAATTAGGAATATTAAAAAACAGCACATTCTCCAAATAGAATGGTGGCTGCTGGGGTCTGGGGGAGGTGGAAAGGGCAGCGATGCAGAGGTCAGCAGGGACAGAGTGGCCCTCTCACAAGATGGAAAGCTCTGGAGGTCGGCTGCCGCTGGAGTCTGCGCTGCTGTGCTGCACACTCAGAAACATGTTAAGAGGGTGGGTTTTGTGTGATGTGTGTTTTGCCATAATAATAATAATAATAGTAAATAACACATTTTCAAGGAATGCGTTTAGAGCTTTTCATCTCCGGAGACTCCTCACCCGCTGAGTTCCTTTCAAAGAGAGCTTCCGTTTTCTGGTTTTGCCCTGTGTTTCCTCCTGTTTGAGGAAGGACGGAACGTTTGACTGATAAACACTCGCCCACATTTCAAGACCAGATTCCATTGAAATGATCTCTCCACCACCGTGAGCAAAGGCTTGTCCCTTGATGGGACACACCACATCTGCACATCCTGTTAAGTCTTCTCTAACACACACCATGCTGGGATTGGGTGAGTGGGTCTCTCTAATGGCAGGATCATGACTGGTGTGTTTCCACAACCCCAACACCTGCCTCTCTCTCAGAAGTATGGGGTGTAGATGGGTGTGCCAGTCAGGGCCACTGAGGCTCTGTATGTCCACACATGCACTTCCCAAATGAGAGCCTTTAGCTTTAAAGTAATTTGCATATCACGTAACATAAGATATCTTGAAATTACTTTTATTTTGTGTAACTTCTTTTATTTTTTAAATAAACAGATGCTTGGGATCAGAAACCTTTTGCATCGACTTGTTCTCTCGGTGCTCTATTAAAGCATTCGATCTATTGCACCATGGCTGGGATCGCACAGATTCGTCTTCCTAGAAGAGAATTTCACCACTGCAGGTGATTTGACTCATTTCTGCATCTGCAGCCCTAGCAGAGTTCTGCCACAGACTACGGGGCTCACATACTATTGGCAGAACAAAGGTAAAGGTTCTTCTCTGAACAATAGAATTTTCAGCACCCATGGTGATGGATGTGATTCCAGGAACAGAGGGAGTTCTGCAGGCGAGGCTGACTTTGCTTCTGGGAAGTGCTCATGAGTTAGAAACGTTCTGCTCTGAGCAATAAAAGCATCTCATTTTTTCTGTTTGAAGACAGAGCTGTGCACATGTTACTGAACTGTGTGCTGTGATGCAGTGTCTTGGTCTGTCTGCGCTGCTGTGAGAAACAGGACAGACATTGGGACTGATAAGCAAAGGGCATCGCTTTCTCATGGCTCCGGAGGCCAGGAGTCTAAGATTCAGGTGCTGAGTTTCAGCTGTGTGGGGAGGGCTGCTCTCTGCTTTTCATTCTGGCCTTCAGCATTGCGTCCTCGCAGGGAGAAGGCAAAGGGCAGAACGAGAAGAGCTCCCTCAGTGAAGGCCTCTCTCAGGGGACCTAATCCGGGTCTCGAGGGAGGAGCCCTCATGGTCTCATCACAACCTTAAGGCCCCATGTTTTAATACCATCACATTGGCAACACCTGAATTTGGGAGGGAACACATTCAAACCTAACGTGGGGGCATTTAATTATTTAGATATGTGTTAAACATTTTGTGAAAAAGACTGTTTTTCTTTTTTCTTTTATTCTTTTCTTTTCTTTCTTTCTTTTTTTCTTTTTTTTTGGCAGAGTCTCACTTTGTCACCTACACTGGAGTGCACTGGCATGATCTCCGCTCACTGCAACCTCTGCCTCCCAAGTTCAAGCAATTCTCCTGCTTCGGCCTCCTGACTAGCTGGGATTACAAGCGTAATCTCTAATAAAAAATTTTCTTTTTAATTAGAGATGGGATTTTGCTATGCTGACCGGCTGACCTCAAACTCCTGGCCTCAAGTGATCCACCCACCTCACGCTTCCCAAAGTGCTGAGATTACAGGTGTGAGCCACCACGCCCAGCCTGTAATTTCATTTTTTAAAACAGATTTTTAAATTTACATTTATTTCCTCAAGCAGCCAGAAATGCAGGAGAGGTGCTTTTAAATGCAGGAGAAAGAGAAAAAAAAGCTGAGCTCTATGCCATAGAAATATTTTGTTTTACATTTCTTACCCTCTGTCTCTTCTCATTGAGAACACTTTTCCTGTGATAGGGCCACTACATTGCCTCTCAGCCCAGGCCCACCCACCGTGGCTGTTCAGTCAAAGAACGCCACTCCATGCCACACCACTGAGCCACTGTGGCCAATCAAAGGCTGACCACTTGACCAAGGGTTTTCCTACCAGTAAACACTGACCAATTTTGCAGACAATACTAAACTAGCAATAAGTTAAGAATTCTTAGTGGGCTTCCCACCTGCCAAGAAGCTCTTTATCTGCCGTCCTAGGTGCCATGATGCTAATTCACACAACCATTCTCTCTGCCCACTTGACTGAACTGTTTTCAAGTTGTCTCTTGGACCCTTAATTGATTTTTCTGCTGCCTCATGGGTGTTTGCTCTGGTCTGTTTTCAACCCAGCTGTCAGAGATCAGCTTCTAAAGTGCAAAGATGATCACAGTCATCCCTCAGTATTTTCAGAAGATTGGTTCCAGGATCTCCCTTAGATACCAAAATCTGAGGACACTCATGTCCCTGATGTACAATCTCATAGTATTGGTATATAACCAACGAACATCCTCCCATGCACTTTAAATCACTTCTAGATCACTTCTAGATCAAAATATTTTTCTGAATATTTTTTATCTGGTTGGTTGAACCCATAGATGTGGAGCTTACAAATTCAGAGGGCTGACTATATTTTATTATTTTGCTGGAAATATCTAAGTGACTCATGCTAGAAGAACCAATTCCTTTAAAATGGTTTGTAAGATGCATCATAATCCTGTCCACATCCCCATCTCCTACCTCATACCACTTTCCTCTTCCTTTTTTTTTTTATTATTTTCCAGCCATGCTGAGCTACAAGTGCTGCAAGACAGTGCTCTTTTTTGATTCTTTGTAAGAGACAAAAAATTTTCATTTATGTTGCCGCATAAATGACAATTTACAATTTCCTTATCTATCTGTCTCTCAGAGGCAGGGATATCATAACACAAGCAGAAACAACTCCACGACCAGGTGCAGGTGCCCTGTAGGTGCCATGAGTAATTCCAGATGGAATGGCTGAATGAGAACTTGCAGCATGAGGAACGAAGAGGTAACCCCTGGAGCGCTAACATGTGTTGTTCAGGTAGGAAAAGAAGACTGAGCAAAATAAATGGGGAACATTGTCCAAGAGACAGAAAGGATAAAAGGCATTCGAGTCATGGAGACTGAGGGAGGACATGAGTCAGCATTAGGGAGTGTCTCAAGCAGGATTGGCAGATGCTCACTCACCCACCTCCAGGTCAGGAAACTTCCGGTTGGGAAGAGTCTATTGGATCCACATCCATAAGAAGTTTCAGTGCAAGAATGAATTGGGAAGCTGACAGCAGTAGATCGTGGAAAGTAAAATGGAGAGTCAGGAGGAAGGACAAAAGAAGAGAGGGAGGAAAGGGGGAGAATGCACCAGAGGGTTTAAAGTGTATTAACAATTTTCACAAAGAGTTCCAATCAAGTGGTAGGACTAGAGGGCCAGCTGCACGCAGTCAGCGATCGGGAGTGGTGATGGAGGGAAAGTTGCTTTAGCACACACGAGGCCTTGAAGAGGAGGTCTGGAGTATGCTGGATGATGGCCCAAGAGGAACACTGCTGGAGCGAGGATATTCCTGGCTGGAGAAGGAAGAATGAGGGAAGAAGCAGCACCAGAATTGTAAACATGAAAGGCCATACTCAGTGGGAGGAAAAGGGGGTTATCAAGTCACCTGACATTTTGGTCACCTGACGACATCTTGCAGGTGAGGCCGTCTGTTGAGAGTTATTGGGGCTTGGGTGAAGAACCTGAGGAATGGAGAAACATTTGTTGTTTCCTCTGTGAGGACACGAATAGGGAGTCCTTAGATGCTCAGGACTCTGCTTCATAAGTCTCCGTTCTTTATGCTATGTGTGTATGTGAAGCAAATTTACACAATCTGACCAGAAAAACCACAGCATGCACACCAAGACTTCCCAAAGATTTAAAAAATACACTATTTTGGCCCGCTGTGGTGGCTCAGGCCTGTAATCCCAGCACTTTGGGAGACCGAGGCAGGCCAATTGCCAGAGCTCAGGAGTTTGAGACAAGCCTGGGCAACACGGTGAAACCCCATTTCTACTAAAATACGAAAAAACGAGCCAGTCATGGTGGTGTGCACCTGTAGTGCCAACTACTCGGGAGGCTGAGGCAGGAGAATTGCAAGAATCCAGGAGGTGGAGGTTGCAGTGAGCCGAGAAAGTACCACTGCACTCCAGCCTGGGCAACAGAGCGAGACTCCATCTCAAAAAATAAAATAAAGTATTTTATACAAACTTGTGTGTGCCTGTGTGTGTGTCTTTGTATTGTAACAGGGCTTTGTAAGATAACTTCTCAAGCTTCCAATCCACCCCCTCCAAAAAAAAAAAAAAAATTGGCCAGGGAAAAAGTTTTATGTGATTGAAAGTTTTCATAATCTTCAAATAAAATGATAGTGATTAAAAACTTTTCTGCAATTCTTAATCCAACCAGGCACACATTTGCAGCGAAAGGTTTTTCATAACTGTAATGCCTACCCTGAGAGATTTTTTTTTCCTGAAATATGAGTTGTATCTCAGGAAAATAAAATATACAAGCTACCAAAAAAAATCATCAGGGAATTCTCTAGAAATCTCTTAAGCAAACATGTAGGTTAGGTCAAACCAGACTGTGAGAGTTGCTGTAAAAATTGCTTTTCAGGGTCATTTTAAATATCTCCCTCCATGAGTACAAAACAACATGGAGATGGTTGACTTAGATGTACGTTTCTGGACCTTTGACCCCATGTTAAAAGATCTTTGTAAGTTTATTTTGCATGTGTAGAGTTTTAAAGCATTGGCCATTAATGCTTTTGACTTCAAACCATTTTTACCAGCTCTATAAATAGCAGGTATTGATGTCTTTTAAAAAGATGTTTATACTCTCTCGAATTTTCTCCAATGAAAATCTAAGTACCAGAGTGTGTGTTTCTGTCACAACTGCAACTGCCCTTCACCTCAGGACCTAATTTCCATTCCCTCAAAAGAATAAACACAAAAGGAATTCATCCAGAATGTTGAAATAGAATCTCTAGAGAGCCATTTCCCATTTACTTTGGAACTCTCTTTTTTTCTCTGTCACCAATGCAATGTTCCCCGCCTGCACCCCTATGCCATCTTTTGGAACAAGGCACATGGCTCTTGTAGAGTCTCAAAGATCTTTAAAAGTGACATAAGCTTTGGTCTCTCCCAAGAGAACAGAGGGTCTCTCGTCTGTGATAATTGGAGTCTCTCTCAGCCCAGGGCACAGGATTCACTTCCTGATCAGGCTCCTCACATGCCACACTTCTTGGCTGCAGAGGCTTCAGGAAGACTTATAAATATGCATTAGAAACGCATCCCTGCAGAAAGGCAAGCATAAATCCCCATACACTGCAGCGATGCAAAAAGTAAATCACAGCGCTTGCCTCAAGAACTAAGTCTTTTCTCTTTTTCCCCTTAAAACAATGTAACCTTTTTGTTTTAGAAAGCCAACACTCTCTCTCTCTTTTTCACTTTGATTTTATAACCTTAAAATTTTCTTCCAGTGATAATGTTTGGTAGTCTAAATCCTGTCAATGTTCTCCAAATTGCAGCTCATTGACCTACACTGTTTTTATGTCCCATCGACCATATTCATTTTAAAGCAATATGCTCCTGAGGTTTTCTAGCATTATCACCTCCATACACCATTGCAAATATCTACGCTAGGAAGCATTACAGTTTCTGTGGGTTGTAATTATAGAAGGTGAGATCTTCCCTTTTCTCAAATGCAGATATAAGAGAGTAATACAAGATGATATTGCAGATTACAACTATGACAAAAAGAGGGGATTAATCACAGGCCTTTCTCGTCCTTCACCTGGATGCCTGCTCCTGCCTGACTCTGCCATCTGTACTCACTCTGGCACTGGGTGTCTTGATTAACAAAGCCCCACCTATTGATTCTGCTTTAATTCACTCACCCAGGCTCCCCTCCCTCTTCTTTTGCCCCCAGAAAACGTAATTTGTAATGGTGATCCCTTTGTCTGCCAAGTTATGTCCTGAAAGAGCATCCTCCCCTTCATGGGGGAGGTTGCCAATGGCAGAGGGTTTCCAATGTCCACTCAGGTTACAAATCAGAAGAAAAAATCAGAGTTTACCCCTTCGAATTTCTTTCAACAGTTTCTGAAACCGACATGAGAAAGCATTCAACTAAGATTTTATTTAGTGCCCCCAAAATAATAAAGCCTTCCTGCTAAATATTGGAGCTTATTAGCCAACACTGTGCTTCACCATACAATCAGTATGTTATTAAAAAATTAATGCCTGTGAAATGAGTTTTTGATACAAAGTTGCATGGCTGTGACTTTTTTTTTTTTGGTTTTTTAAAACATTAATCTCCTCAATAATTCATCTTTTATTCCTTTAGCCTTACTAAATATTAAACAGGTTAAAGTTAAATATTTGAAAACTAAATACCAGCTCAAGCTTCAGAGAGGGCATAGCCATGCCACAGCTCTGAGGGTGCCACATCCTGCCAGCGTTTTGTCAGAGGTGGGAACTGGTACCTCTGCTGGCCCTAGACTAGTCATTTTCTTCTCTTGAATGTTACCTGCTGGACAATAGAGGTTTTTGCATGCACCTTCTCACCTCTGAGCTGCTGATGACATTACAAAGGGTTATGACGACAAAAAAGAACCCCAAAACATAAGAGGAGTTGTGCAATGATTGGCTACCTAGGTCCACTGGGCTCAGAGAGAGAGAACACTGACAGTCATTGGCCATTGTCAGCATGGACAACCTGGCTGAGTTACCAGACCACCCTCTGGCCTTTGTTCACTCACCCCCATCCCCAGTCACCATTACATTATCCCCAGTAATGGTTAAGTGAGGCAACAGCAGGGGCCTTTCCCTGCTTAATAATCTACGTAATTTCATCTGAGTTGATCTGAGCCAAGAGATTTACACTCCTCTCTCCTTTGGCCTCCTTGATAGTACATGCCTTTTAATTATTAAGAGTATTGTTTCTACTAGACTGAGAAATTAATTTTATGATGCATACTTGGAACATAACTTTCAGGGTAATATTCATCCAAGGCTTTCCATTGCAATTTATCAACATTGCTTATCTATCAGCATGAGACTTTGTTAAGGTTGACAACAATTCCTACACTACCAATGAAAAAAAAAATGAACTTCTTTTTCCTTGAAATAGTATGTGTGTATGGACTGAGAGATGTGGGTTACTTTGAAGTGAACAGCTTTCATTTTAAGTGTCCACAATAGTAGCAACTCAGGCTTATTTAGGATGGCCTATCAGAAACCTCCAGGCTAGAACTGGGAAAATTTGCATCTGCTCCTCAAAAACAAACACCATGGGTGTTGAACAATAACACGTGGACACAGGTAGGAGAACATCACACACTGGGGTCTGTTGGGGGATGGGGGCTAGGGCGCAATAGCAGGGGGTGGGGACGTTGGGGAGGGATAACATTAGGAGAAATGCCTAATGTAGGTACTGGGGAGATGGAGGCAGCAAACCACCATGGCATGTGTATACCTACATAACAATCCTGCACATGTACCCCAGAACTTAAAGTATAATAATAAAAATAAAAGAACGAATCCCTCAAGATCAAACCATACTGCAATGACAATTCTGAATCCCACAACATAATAATATTTCAACTTCATAGAAGAACGTAAACTCTACCATATCTAAATTTGACTTTTTGCTTAGCAAGCATCCATAAACAAGCTCATAATGTCATCACCCGGAAAACAAAGTGGAGTTGGCATGTGGCACCAGGATAGGCCATGGTTACACTGACCTTAACCCAACCATCTACCCTCTGTCCTCCTCCTGACCCTCCATCAGACCTCCCCAGCCAGCGTCAGCACAGACACTCTTCATGCTGTAACTACTAAACAGAGGTTTCTCATAACAGTAACACAGTTTTCACAGGGCAGTGTAAGCTGTAAGCTGCGACTGGATGGGAAATACAAAGAAAATGCTAATTGGCATTACAGATCCCACTTTCATGTTTTATTAATGACATCTGCACCATATTTGTAAAACAATTTACATAATATGTTAATTCTCCAAAGAGGAGGGAATGGGAGCTCGTGATTGCATATGGAATCAGCACTTGCCTGCCTCTACCAAGAATACATAATGCTTTAGATTTTTCTAATAGTGGCTCTTTTTAGGATGGGTTACATTTAAAAGTCAGTCAAGATTAAATTTTTAAAATCTACTCTTTGGGATATAGATGCATTAGTAAATGTTCATGGTGGCTTTAGACCTGGTGGTGTACTAAGTGTGTTTTAAAGAATTGGGGAAGATTTATTAGTAAATGAGTGCACACAAAATGAAATGCAAAACTGCTTGGAACTCATAAAAGCACTTGGAATCTGGTTGCTGATATTTTCATAAAATTTGCTGGATTTCCAGTCTTTTTATCAATTTATTTTTTATTATGGAACTTTTTTCATGTAATTTGGAAATGCCACACTCTGATATTCTTAAATGAAGGGACTTGTCAAAATTGTTCTAGAACTTTCAATGAGTCAGGCAAAGGAACCACCAGCGTGAGGAAACCAGAGTAGAAAGCCAGAAGAGCTGCCAACTCAGAGAATCTAGCGTGATCTAGAGCTGCTTTTGACTTTTAAAATCATGGGCTATGGTTACATAGGCAGTCCCACGTGACTCAACTGACCTGAGCCTTTTTAAAGTTTAACAAGTTGCTCTTTTTTGTATTTTTTAAAGATTAATGAGTACTAGTCATATAAGCACACCTATTTTGATGATTTTAAAAAATAAAATTGGAATTTATATTCCCAGCCCACCGGTGGTTTATGAGTTAAGTTTGTAATTATGTTGTAACTTACAAGAAAGGGTGGTAAGTGAAACCACTATGTGCTGAAATCTGATAAAGGAGGCTTTCTAGAGAGTATTCCTCAGCCCTGGAAACATCGTAGTAACTGGAAAATCTCATTTGTTTTTCTGCATTCACTGCTCTCAAATGAAGAGGATCAAATAGGGAGACGGGACGCCCTCAAGGTTTTTCCTTTGAATTCTGGAAGATGCTGCTTATTAAATCAAGGCAGTATGTAAAAGTGGCCAAATAGATAGTAATGACAACTAAATAAGAAGATGCAGAAAAATAAAAGAAAATATGTTTTGATGCATCACCTACTTTCTCCTCTATTTTAGGAGGTTAGTAGTCTCCAGGGGCAGTGACAACTGAGAACAAGGTTGTATTCTTCAACCCTGGTCCTAACAAAACACTTGTTACACAGAACTGGTTACCTTGAGAAATATCAAATTGCCTGAGCTACACAGTTTCTCACTTCACCTTTAGCATCAAGACAATTTCAAGCCTGTCTCAGGATTTAATTATTTCAGTTATTCCATGTGGTTATACACATGTATAAGAAGTACATTTCATTCTTTCTGCTATTTGTTGATTAAGGAGTACATTCACTGAATACCTATTATGTGTTAGGTACTGTGCTCTCTGATAGTACTGGTACCTTCAAAGGGTGCCTCGCTGACAGAGGAAATTGATTTCTCCCTCCACCTTGTTTCCCAATGACAAATTTCTGAGTCCTAATTTGGGCGGTTCTTTTTTTTTTTTTTTTTTTTTTTTTGCCTTTGACAATCTGTTATCTTTCTATGAAAATGGAAAACTAAAGGGGATGCTTGGAATGTTGACATCACTTCTGGATGGATTATTACATCTCTAGATTAACTCTATCTTGGCTTCCTTATCTCTTCAAACACTGCTACCTTTAGATGACAACTGAACCAAAAAGCTACAGGAAAAATTGTGGGAAACCTAGTGGTCCTTTCAATAGCAGAATTATTTTCATTGAAAAGCTCAATGGACAACTGATTCTTCAAATACTCTCCCCAACAATTCCCGCAAACAAGCCTGAGAACCCAAGACAAATGTCAATGCCAAGGAAGGCTGTGGCTGTGTGTTCACTTTACCTGTGTGAAACACCACAGAAACAGGTGTACGAGTACTGATCAAGGCCAGTATCTCCATATTTAAAAGGTGTAAACCAAACTAACAAACTACTGAATAAAGTATATCATCTGCCTTCTAACTGGGTAAGCATATCTTTATAATTGCAAAATAAATTGAATGTGCATAGACCTAAATGTCTCGCTAGTCTGGAGAGGTTTAGATAAGTAGCAAAATAGTTACATACAAAATTCATAAGTTATGTTTCATATAATTTTTTCCTGCCTTTATTTTAGAAAATTCACTAATTAGGGGGCTATAATAAAGATTTTTCCACATAATTTGTGTTCTACTGACACAAAGTAAGCAATTTTAGGGGGACAGCATAGCTTTTAAATTCTGGTAGGAAGTATTTTGTTATTTTATATTGGAAAAACATCACACTGCTGAAGCAATAGACACTGGTATTTTGACAAAATTCACAAAGTAATTTGTAAATCTGAAAATAAGCCATGAGCATTACATTGAGCATTCAAACATTGTAGTAAGTTTTTATAGGATGAATTATTGTTACAAAAAATATAAAAACATTTTAATTTCATCATATAAATGACTACAATTTACAAAGCAATTTTTAGTTAAATCAGTAACTAGGTTCACAAAGTATTTTTAAAATTCTTCTTTCAAGTTTTTCACTGCAAGATAATTTTAAATTAAGCCAAAAATAGAAGTATGTTGTTCCTGGTCAGAACAGTCTATATAGAAGTTCATTTGAAGATTATTTGCTCATGAATCTTCTTTATGATAATCATGCAAAATTCAAATCATGATAATGAATAACAAAATTTTACACCAAAATATGTAAATAAGTGAAAATACCCTTTTGAAAATTTAATAAAACTCTTATTACTTTTATTCTCAAAATTTACAATTTTGTGTTCAATATCCAACAAGTTTCCATGTAAAAAAATTTCACGTAAAGAAATTTAAGAACAATTTGACTTATTTAATGTTACAAAATGTTACTCAGTCCACCTCACACAACTGTTGTAAAATGTGTGCTAATTCACAAATACCTTCAGAATGAAATTTAGTGTATGAAGAAAAGGAAGAACACCTAGGTGCTCAGCGTTGGTGAGGAATGATACTTCATTATGCAAGAGTCAATTGCATCTGTTCTCTCTGAAAAGAAGAATTTGACAAGCTAATTAATTTGTCGTTTCTTTTATCTAAGTGTTTCTGCCTCATATCCCCTCTGCTCTGCAAAGCGGCATCTATCTTTGGTGTTGGCAGCAGCACAACCCCAAACCTTCATACACTCAGTTTCCTTTATGTGAAGGACACAGGAATAGATGTGGGAAATGTATTTGTGGGAATCTACATAGTGCTACTGTAATGAGATATTTGCGGTTATGGGTTGCACTGGGACCATGCTATCTTCTATAGTAGCTGAGCAGAAGGTGGACCTGGAAAACTCAAAGTAGGAACTACTTTACAACTAGTACAACCATACTATCATGTGCCAGTGGCATAATGCATTTGCCTGGCACATACAAGGCCACCACAATATTTATTAAATAAATTTTTAAAAATGAGTGAAGACAGAATAAATAAAGAGAAAAAATGGCACTGTGTCCATCATGAAAGCAAGCACGTGCCTCAATATTTATGTTATAGTTTGGAGGAAGTATATTGGAATTGGGTATAAGGAGAAAGGAATAAATATCAAAACCTGCCAAAGAAGAATTTTCCTCTATAGACCTGATCATCAGGCGTATTTTAATAGAGAGATATACAAGCCTGAGCAGTCCCAAGCTCACCCCTGGCCTCCTATCACAATATATACACTGTATGATTAGGACAATTGTCAACTTTTAAGTATTTGGTCACAGTTTGAAGTTTTACTTCTGAAACCTCAGTATTTCCTTTGCAACACAAACAGAAATACCAGACTACAACCAGGGCTGTCCTGACATTTCCAAGCCAAGCTAAAATAAGAAAGCATCACTCTAGTCGTAAATGCCCCCAAACAAGCCAATTGCCTTCAACCTGGAGCCCATTCCAACTTGCAAATACAGCCAATGCCTCTGCACTTATACTAACTTTGAAGGGGGAGAGAAGGAGACAGAGAAAAGAAGAAAAAATAGGCTCAAGAAACTAAATTGAGAGTAAGAAAGACCAAGATGGTAGAGTATGAAGACACCAGCCTTCATCCTCCCAGAAATAAACAAAACTAGACAGCTACTCACAAACCAAACCAGCCCAGATAGGGTTCAAGGGACTATTAAAGAATCTTCAGCAACACAGTGGAGAGAAAAAAAAAGATTCAAATAGAAAGGCTATTTGGTGAGACTGGCGTCCCTGAGATGCCAGGAGATCATTAAAAGCAAAGAAGAAAGGCAGAAGCTATTGGCATCAGACACAGTGGAAGCCACCATGGTCCCCAGTGTCCTGCTCCACAGAGGACACCAACATCTTTTGCCACTGAAGTAACCTGTATCCATTTCCACCAAGGAACCCCAGAGAGGGAGATGTGCCTGCATATCCCTCCTCCTCCAAGAAGCAGCTGATGATGAGCTGCTTTAAGAAAGGGGCCACCACCTCTTTTAAGTCCTCTCATGTTCTAGTTCTGGAGTCTCACTTTCTCACAAGTACCCATATTCCAGACCCAGGCTCTGTGACAATGCTGGTTCTGCCCATGTGTCAGACACCACAGCTATCACCAAAGTGAGCTAGCTGGCACCCTGGCCCTAGAGCCAAGCTCTTGATGCTCATATCTATATTCAAGGAACTAGCTCAGCTGCCATATATAACTAAGCCTCACCCCAATCCCAGAACCACTGTAACTTTGCATACACCTGTACTCTTGTTCTCAGCTTCCCAGCTGTTTCACGGACATTCATCTCTCACAAACATTACCAATGCAGTAGCAGAAGGGTTGCCTGCACCCTGGGCACCAATGGCATTACTGTCCCCTGGAGCCAGAGTCCTTCCATGTAGACTTATGCTTCAGGCCTCAGCACCATGGTCACTCCACAGGTGGCACTCCTCAGACGCCGATGCCACCACTATCACAGGCAAACCCACAGCCAGACCCAGTACCAACAGTGATCCCTTCAGCCACAACTTCAGTAGTGAGAGACAAAGAGATCTGGAGGACATTAGCAGCCATTGCCACTAAAGATCTCATCAATTCTCACCACCACCATGAACACCCACAGCATTAGTCCCTGAGAATCCCTGTAACTTTCATCAACACTGACCTCAGCTGACAGAACTGCTCAGAGGATACATAGTTATGCCCTCACCAGACCAGTGACAGAACCCTTGCACACCACAGCAAACACTCTCAAGCCTTCTACGAGGAAATATTTTACATAGCAAAATTAGCCCATAAAGTCTTCAAGAGGTGATCCCTTCACCAAATGTTCAGAAATCAATGTAAGGCAACAAGAAACATTAAAAAATAATAAAGATACATAACATCACCAAAATACCCCACAATAATCTTTCAGTAGCTGACTCCAAAGAAATGGAGATATGCAAACTGTGTGACAAAGAATTCAAAATAATTGGTTTAAGGAAGCTCTGCAAGCATAAAGGAAGTACAGAGAAATAATTCAATACAACCAGAAAAATAATAAATAACCAAAACAAGAAATTTAACTGATTGAAATTATTTTAAAAATTCAAACAAAATTCCTGGAACTTAAATATATAATGAAAGAAAGAAAAATACAATAGAAAGTGTCAAGAGTAGAACTGATCAAGCAGAAGAATGAATTTATAAACTTGAGGACAGCTTACTTGAAAATATATAGTCAGAGGAGAAAGAATGAAGATGAATGAAGAAATTTTACGAGATTTATGAAGGAACAACAAAAGAGCAAATGTTTGATTTATAGGAGTTAAAGGAGGAGGAAAGACAAAAGGGTACAATGATTATTTTAAAAAATAATAAAATAATAACAGAAACATTTCAAATACGTGGAAAGATATAAACAGTTATAGAAAATCAGAGGTTTTTAGTAAGATTCAATCCAAACAAGTCTACACCAAGACATATTACAATCCAATCATAAAAATCAAAGACAAAGAGAGGATTATAAAAGCAACCAGAGAAAATAAGCAAATGACATATAAGGGGGTTCCAATAAGGCTAGTAGCATGTTTTTTAGCAGAGAACTTACAGGTCATGAGGGAAAATTATGTAAGTTGTGACATCAAAAACATGAAGTGTGGGATGGGGGGGGTAAAAGTATACCTATTTCATGCAATCAAATTTAAGTTATTATCAGCTTAAAATAACCTGTCAGAAGTGTAAGATGTTTTAGGTAAGCCTCATAGTAAGCAAAAACCTATATTAGATACACAGAACATTAAAAGTAAGGAATTAAAGCATACCACTAGAGAAAATAATTTAATCACAGAAAAAGGCAGCAAAAGGGGAAGAAAGAGCAAAAGAATTTACAAAACGGGGAGAGAGATCCAAGATGGCTGATTACTAGCAGCTCAGGATTGCAGCTCCCAGTGAAAGCGCAGAGAGCGAGTGGACGCCACACTTACGGACCAATTTTTGCTGCCCACAGACCAGGTTATTCACAGCGGAGGAGCCCCATGGGTTACCAGCGCGACACTTTCGGCTGGCACAGCTGTTTTGCCAGCGCCTCGGCCCGGCGGCTCTTGGTGCAGAGTAAATGGGACTGAGTCTCCTTTTGGATGATGTTTGGAGCTCTGTGAAGGCAGAGCAGTCCATTCAGCTGATTGAAAAAGGGACTGAAGAGGGAAGCCAGACTGGAGACCCCCAGGCAGAAAAGCACCACGAATCTCAGGGCTGCTGTTTTAGCCGGCATTGCAGGTCACCACAGTGAAGATTACATAGATTCTGGAGCTGGGAATCAACAAGCTGGACGTCCACTCAGAGACTTAATTTGAAAGTTGGTAATTACAAAGATGACAGGTGGATAAAACCACAAAG